>JXCR01089257.1:79030-93004 GCA_002079205.1 Phalaenopsis hybrid cultivar | reverse complement strand
TAGATGTGTATATGAGAGAGATATATATATGTAAATATATATATGTATATATATATATATATATATATATATATGTATATATAAGTATATAAAATACATACATAAATAAAGAAAAAAAATTCAATATTTAATTAATACTACTTTGATAGTTAATTAAAGTGATAAATAATTAAATTTTGTAATATGAATACTCAGATTTATCATAAGCATCAATTTTATCGGAATCGAGGTCAAGACAAATTAATCGACGTCAAGGTGAGTACTCGTTCTTTCACTCTATAGCAATAATTTGTTTCTTTTCAACTATGTTGCAGGTAATAACTCTTGCACATACTTTATTCTGATTGAGATAATTTTCTTTATCGGTCATATTGTTATGAATGTTGTAGTTACTTAGTCTTGTGCATTTTGTGTATATTTTATATAGTACGTTGAATTGCATGCGATGAATACATGTATGATATGTTTATGTTGTCTATGATGGAGTCACGTCTTTATGGTACTAGTGAGGGGAATACTAAAGTACTCGTGCATGTAAATGAAAAATTATATTGATATTGATGTTTAATTGACACAAATTTTAGACGGTACTCTTGTGACGATTGTACAAATATAGAGTGATATTGATATAGTAAAATAATTGAATAACATGTCAGATGTTTATATTAATTTAAACTTAAGCGACATGCATATAGTTTCTTTTCTCTTGTATTACTGTTATTTAGAAGTATAAATATTCACTAGCTTGTTTAGCTCATTGTTTTTAATCTAAATTTTCAAATTAATTTAATTCATTAAAAGATGAACGATATAAGATAAAATATTTATAGAACATACAGACAATTAGAAGCGATAGAAGCTAAAATATACTGCTTTAACTTAATTTGATTTGTCACTCTTTCATTTATTAAACTGTATATAAATATAGAAAATTTAATTTTCACCGTCCAACCATCCATTCCCGTCTCGGTTAATTCCAAGCCCTGAGTCAGGTTGTGACAAAGGTGATATCAGAGGATAAAGTTTATGTTTAATTAATGAAATCTAGTTGAAAGCGCCAATATGATAATTATAATGAAATTTTAATAATAATAAAAATTAAAGTTAAGTCAAATAAATAATTATATATATTTAGGCATAGTGATACAACCAAAATTAAAAAAGAAAAGAATCTGATAGAAAACAAAGAAGTAAAATCTGTTATAGAAGAAAATTAATGAAAATTTAACAGTTAATTAATATAAATTCAATAGCTAATTAAAGTGATAATTGATTAAAATTTTATAATTTGAATACATAGGTTTATTATAGGCATCAATTTTATCAGAATAGACGTTAAAACAAATAAATCGACATCAATGTGAGTACTTGTATTATTAATCTATAATAATAATTTTATTTCTTCTCAACTATTTTGCATGTAATGACACTTGAACATGTATTCTTATTAAGATTCTTTTTTTTTTTGGTCAGTTATTTGTTACTAATGCTTGCAGTTACTTCCTCTCATACATTGGTATATGCTTTATAGAGTATGCTCAATTGAATGTGATGAGCCCATAAATGATATGTTTATGATTATTGTTTATATATGCATGACTGACTAGTATGGAGTCACCCGTTAATGGTACTAGTGAGAGAATACTATGGGTACTCATGCACATAAATGGAAAAAGATATTGATATTGATTTGTCTTAATTGATATAATTTTTAGACGGTGCCACGTAAAGGTTGTACAGATATATAATGATATTGATATAGTAAGATACATTGAATAGGATGTAAAATGTTTATATTAATTTATTAAAAAGCTAACTAGCATCTTTATTAATTTTTTTCCCTTATATTACTGTAATTTACAATTATGAGCATTTACTAATTAGTTTAGTTCACAGTTAATTTTAATCTATTTTTTTAGATTAATTTAGTTAATTAAAAGATGAATGATAAGAGAGAAAATGTTTATAGAAGAAACGGACAACCAGTAGCGACTTNGCTAAGGCCATAAGAAAAAAAAAAAAAAAGCTCATTATTCAACTCAAGAGAATATATATATATATAATCCAAAAATGTCTTGTGGATCACTACCAAGATTTAGAGCGTTGAAGGAATGAAAGGAATAGAGAGAAAGAGGGAGGGAGAAAAAAATGTAGTGAAACATAAGTTTTTGGAGAATAAATTCAAAAATCTTTATTAATCTAGTTAAGTTACATGTTTATCCCTGTTTCAATAGGGACGTTACAAGTACATATTACACTCTTTCATATTTGTAACTAATTATAGGATCCTTCAATGTCTATAACTTATGTTGACACAATTTCATATTTATAACAGCTTGAATAGGGGAATTTAATAGTCCGATGTCATTTGGTCGCCTAATAACCGTTAAGTTGGTTGGAAGGTACTCAGTCGACATTCTTTAGAGAATCCTCAGTAGACACTCTTATGTCATTATAGTGAACTTAGCTATCAGGCAAAGGTATTACTGCAATCTAACAGACAACTCTCCTTTGAATAAAAGGCCTTCACAAAGGATGTTGGCTCTGCTTACAATGTTGGCTTTTTCAGAGTGAGATAGTCATATCTGACCAAAAGGAGCTGGTAATCCTCTATGTTGATATGGGGATCCTCCAGGCGGTGGTGGCTACTTCTAAAGAGAGCTAGCAAAAGTTTGGGTGACTAATTCGGTCTCTCGATTCTGAGGAGGAAAGAGGGTATAGAGAAATTTAAGTTTGGGAGGCATGCGTTGTACTAGAGTGTTGTAAGTCGGCATTTGGTATTGCCCGAGGTGGCCAAAAACCAATCTCTAAAATAGTTTATCATAAATATAAATTTAATTTTCGCCAATTTTCACATTTTTTCATTATTTGTTTTCTTGATTTTCACGCCTATTTGATGTGAATCTTAGAAGATGGAGGTACAATTTGAGGTGTTTCGACTTTCGTGGATACCCTATATATATAAGAATGAAGGAAAAATGATTTTGCGCTCTTATTTTTAACTTTTGCTTTCATTCTTTCGGTTTTGCTCTAGCGCCCTCATGGCCTCCAAGTATCCTCCAAATCTATTTGACTCGGTGTCAGCGACCAAAAGGTCCACACTGACATTGTTCGACCTAAGCCTTCTGGAGGATAATTGTGCGTCTAGCACAAGTCTAGTACTTGAGGTGGTCGAGCCAGAGGTGAAAGCGACTGACTTCTCGGAAGACGAACTGTTCTTTTACCAGAATTAGTTTCGATGGGGACTCTAGCTGCCATTTTACCTAGAGATCCGATCAATACTCAAGCATTATGGAGGCATCGTCACCCAGATCAAACCAAACTTGAATGTGTCGGTGATAATGTTCGTTGTTTATTTGAGGCGAATGGAGCCTAACCACGGGTTTAGGGACCAAACTCTGGATTAACCGACGATCTTTATACACTTGACCAAGGGTAAGGAATCAAATTATTCTTATTTGGCACAATACCTTAGTTATATTTAAAAATTATTTTCGTATACTAATTACTAACTCATTGCAAGTGGAAGGATGTTTTATACAATTTTGAACTCTTTGGATATTATTAGTTTAGAGTAGAAGAAACTTTGCATTTTAAAACTTTTTAACTAGTCTTACATTTACATTTACATTTGCTTAGCATACTAGCATTCCTTTAATATTATAAGATTAGATATTTCTCAAAAATATTTGATCATTTGCTACATAAGCTTTTATACAAGTAATAATATGTTTTATTAAAATCAATTTTATAATAATTTTGGTTTTTTTCCCTACTGATTTCTTGATAGGTACGCGAGAATTAGGAACTACCAGGCCGATCAGAGGGCCTTACAAGAAGAAGAGGATTCCACTATAGATTCAGGGGCTTGCATCGACAGTCATGGGTAAACAAATGTCAGTTATCCAATACACCGACCCCATGGCAATGAATCGGGTGCTAAACCGTGCCATGTTCGACCCAATGACCATTAAACTGTCGACCACTTCCGACGAGGCGGAGAATAACGAGTTTGAAAAAGTTGCTTGATTGTTAAGGAAAGAGCTGAGAAGAAGAAAGGAGGTGCTTCCTCGTCAAGCATAGGAGAGGCCGAAGAAGAGGAGGACACCCAGGTTCGGAATTAATTCACTCTGTTTCTAAAACCATAGTTGTTATTCAAAATAAAATCATTGCGAGTTAATTCTAATCAAATGAAAACCTTCTTTGATACATTTAGGGGCTCCAAAAGATCACCACCAAGAGGAGTCAACTCCCACCATCCTTGGATTTGACGTTGAGGAGTCCTCCCAGCATCCGTTAACACACGGAGCTTCTCGGCTGCTTTCCTTGGACTTCATTCCTTTCACTGAAAGAGGGGGAGGCCAACCGGCCCTCTCCGTTGTCCCCAACTGCACCTGCCGAACAAGTGGAGGTAGAAGGTGTTGAAGAAGCTTCGGCTGAAGAGGAGCTTGAACCAGCCGAAGAGGCAAATGAACAATGTCGGACAAAGAGCTAGGCCCTGATACTAGATTCTAATTCTTCCTTCCCCTCACCTCCCAAGGAAAAGAAGAGAGGAAAAAATTATCGGAATCCATTACAAAAGAAACGACCAAAGGCCTTTCTTAATTCAGACTAATTTTTTGCACTAATAAACATCGAAGGGTATTGGTTTCCCCAAGCCCCGGGGACGAAGAATATGTCTCTACCATCGCAGATGTTCTTTGGCCAGAGAGCCTTACAAAGTTTTTAAATAATCTCGGACATGTGGAGCTATGTCACATGGTCGACCGATATCAATTGATCAGACTTGCCGCAGCACAACATCTATCCTCTGTTTAACTGGATATGAGGGATTAGGCCTTGAAGGTCAAGGCAAAGGCTATAGAGTTAAAGCACAAGCATGAACGACAGAGAATCAGGCGTCTGTGGCAGAGGGTCGATTAAAGAGTGTTGAAGCGGAGCTGGAGATAGTGGTTGAGCGGGCGTCTGTCGTCGAATAGAAAAATGTTGTAGTACCGAAGCAAATGGCCACAATGAAGATGGTCAAAGAGTTTCTTGAGACTCAAGTTGTGCATTTGAAAGTGGGGACTAAAGTGGCGATTGACCAATTCATCAGAGTTGGGATAGTTTGACCCAAACTATTCTGACAATGATGAGTTTAAGAAACTCTTCATTGCTCTCTCAGTTTCAGAATACCAAAAGCATTCAGAGGGCGATAACGAGGTAGACGTCAAATCTTTCATCACTCGTTCAGGGGATTCCTAGACTTAGGATTCCTTATTTTTGTATGTGTGTGTGTGTGTTTGTGTGTGCATATATACATACATATTTATGTGTGTGTGTGTAACCAAGTAAATCTACATGAATGATTAATGAATGAAATACAAGGTCGCTTTTACATGTTACCTTTTGCACACTAAATTATGGCGTTACTTTGTTTGCTACTCCTTAGTCGATTTTGAAATATTCTTTGCACAGCTCAAGTCTTAAAATTTGTCGCTTGAGCACTGAGAGTGAATTTCCAGTTTGTGTACGTCGATCGGATATCGTGCTGCTGCTGTCAATTGTTTAAATTTTTTTTAATTGCTCAGATAACATATCACATTACTTTATTTTAGGTTGTCAGTTCTTACCTAGACAGACCTATGATTTAGTTATTTGACTATACCCACATTCTTTCGATCACACTACTCAAAGGGGGTAGTCTGCGATATTTTTCTAGCGTGATTCTCGGTTCCCTTCTCGGAACTTTGTTACTACTCGGCGAGAAACCATCTTTAGAAATTTGTTTACTCTGAACTTGAAATATCAAGCTTGAGTATTGCAACCGGGCGCCTTGACGTCTCTATTGATGAGCTTTTTACGGTACTTTAATTACGTGAGTATTGTCTTGATAATAGGTGCAGTAACCTTGCGAGTTCTCCAAGTATTGTTCAAACCTGGAGTAACAATCACATGGTTAGCTAATGTTTCTATTAACACAGTGTTTAAAAAAAGAATTCACGGTTGCTAGAAATGAAAAACACCTTTTACATTTTTCTTGTGTCAGCACAATGAAATTGTTTCAAGGAAAAAACCGCTCCATGTTCGGTGAACTTTTTTCCCGGCATATGTTTTCAACTTGAAGGCTCTTGGGGCCACTTTTTGACCAATAATGAATGAGCCGATCAAAGTCTGATCAAGTTTCCCAACCAATAACCCACATATTGCTGAGTCGGCTTTTTTCAGAACTAGGTCATCAAGCACGAATGACTTCTCTTAAACATTTCTATTGTAATATCGAGCATTCCTTTCGTACATATTGTTGGAGTGTTGTGTTGATTCGACTTTCATCTAGTAGGTCGAGTGCAAGCATCATTCCTTCATCATCAAATGAGATAGTTGTAACGACGTTTTGGCTATGGTGGTTGTACTCAACCGAGATCATTGCTTTCATACCATGGGAAAGCATGTAAGGGGTCTGTCCAGTTGCTGATGATGATGTTGTTCAAACGACTCTTAGGAAAAACAGAATTAAGTCCATCTAATTGCCTCTTGCTCAATTGACCTTTTTCCTGAGTAGATTTAAGATTATCTTGTTGGCAGCCTCACACGTCCGTTCGTCATGTATGATGTACAAATGTGAATTTCAGGTTAATTCACAGACTTTGACAACATTGTGAATTTCAGGCTATGGAGGTTGTACTCAACCGACAATATTGCTTTCATACGATGGGAAAGCATGTAAGGGGTTTGTCCAGTCGTTGATGATGGTGTTGTTCAAACGACTCTTAGGACAAACATAATTAAGCCCATTCAATTTCCTCTTGCTCAATTGACCTTTTTCTTGTTGGCAGCCTCCACTTGTCCGTTCGTCATGTCTGATATACAGATGCAAATTTCAGGTTAAGTCACAGACTTTGACAGAAATCTTTTACCCCCTGATTAGTGATATCAGGGGTAAACCATACCAACAAATAATGTTCGTCCAAATGAAGTTCTAGACGACATCTAGGGTAATTTGAGCAAGGCATTTGCTTTCATCGATTTTGAAAAATAATCTACGGCGACTAAAAGTAACTTATGATGGCCCTACGAAAAAGGAAACTGCACGAGGATGTCAAGTCCTCAGATGGCAAAAGGTTAGGAACAGAAGATCGACTGCAACTTGTAAGCCTACCGGTGTTGCAATGGAGCATCTTTCTCGCATCTTGAAAACTCCTCGACATCTTTCATAAGAACCGACCAAAATTAGCCTTGCCTTTGAACACAATGTGCTATGGTCTTTCTTTTGGAATGAATCCTACATTCGTTTGAGTGTATCTCCCGAAGGATTTCTTCTGTCTCATTTTCCTTGACGCATCTTAGAGCTAATGAAGTGGCTAACCTTCGCAAGGGTTTACCTTCAATGATAATATATTGTGCAGCTTTAAACATTAATCTCCTTGGATCTGTTATTTCTTCTGGGATCTTTCTGGTATCTAGAAATCGTAAAAAAAGTACATACAACTCTGTGTTTTCAACTTCCACCTTCATGGTCCCTAGTTCCTCAATGGTTGGTCAGATAAGCCTTTAGGGCAGCCCTTCTCCAAAGCAAATATTCTTTGATAGAAGGTTGCTACTTGATTTTATTCCCAACTGACGTGCTTGATTCTAAAGTCTGCAAATTTTTGTATCTTCATCGTTGCTTGGTTCAATTATTTGATCATCATTTCATTCCCGGCTTCGAATTCACCGTTAACTTGATTTACGACCAATTGTGAATCTGAATTTACCTGTAGAAGTCAGACGCTCATTTCAAGAGTTAGGTGTAGACCAGCTATTAGTGCTTTCATATTCTGCTTAATTTTTGGTACCCTCAAATTCGAGGATGACCGAGTGATAAAGATGCTCTCCGATCAGATTACTCAGTGCTAATTTGATTCCTGCTCTCTCCTGACTCAAGACTTCATCAATGTGTAGAGTCTGGATTTTTCAGTAACTATTGTCAGCTCCTACGCTCGGTTCGCCTTGTTCAGAGAAATATGACAAAGCCTGAGCTTTAATCGTCGTTCAAGGAATGTAGTGATGTCGTATTCATTTAGTTTCACAACCAACTTCAATAGCTAACCAGAATGTTTCGACTAAGTTAGCACGAATTTGAGTGAATTGTCGGTGATAACCCTGATCGGATGCTTTCAAAAATACAGTCGGACCTATGAGCAGAGATAATTAGAGCAAATGTTAGTTTTTTCATAATAAGATACCTAACCTCAGCGCCTCTATGGACCTGAATGGTGCAGTAGATTGGAATGTGTTTTCCAGATCCTCCCGGGCCAAAACCAAACTAATGACTTCATAGGTCCAACTGTATTTTTGGAAATTGTTTGGCATTGCGGTGACTAACCAGGCGAGAACATCTCAATGGTTTTGTAGAGTTCAAATTAACAAGTCCATATGCTAGCATCAAAAATATCACTAATTAGAAAGAATTTACGTGGTCTCCGAAGGCAGGAATCTTGATTGTGGCATCATCGGTTTCGAAACCCCTCACTATTTATGGATGTCAAACGATTCTTCCTCCACACTGTCGACCGCCCAAAGACAGCATGCCTTAGACTGCTACAGATTGCTTCAAGCAGTAACTATCTCCCTGTCGCATGTGAACATTACTGCCACTTGGTTGGTAGAGACCATGGCTCTGAAGTTATCGATCAATGGACGACCCAAGATCACGTTGTAAATTGGTGATGCAACAACTACCAGGAAGTCCTCCATGTTAGTGAATTGGTTGTCACCTCTTCACAAGTGATTAATAACTCGATTATCCCCACGACCTCCTTTCATTCATTGAAGCCCATACAACAGGTCGGCCGACAGATGTAGTTTTTCAAAGGTTGATTTGAATAGCATATTTCTTGAACTGTCAGTATCAATCAAAATACTACTTACCTAATAGTTATTGATCATCCTCTTGACTACTATGGTGTAGTAAGGACTTTTTGTACGGGGCACATCGGCATCGATAAAGATAGATGGGAAATGGGGCTTTCGCTTCGAAGCGAAAGTAGCAGTTCAATGATCTCACGTCCGGAGCCTCTTACGGTTATAGCTGGCACTATGCCCGCTATATGGATAGAGTTGGCAGCAGGCTCATCCGAGTCATCCTACAGCGGCATTCCTCTATTTTTGGGTTTGCACTCCTAGGGCCACAAACTCTTTGAACTTTCCAGCCTTAATCAATTCTTCGACCAATCTTAGGAAGTATCTACACTCCTCCATGTCATGACCATGATCTTTATGATATTTGCAAAATTTATTTGTGTTATGAAAACAACTCTCATTCTCATCAGTGGAGCCTTTAAGTACTCATTATCTTGAATGACTTTTACTAACTCCACCATTGAAACACTTAGCCGAGCGGAGTTTCAGTATTCCTCAGTCGCAATTTGATCTGTCGTTTGATCAACTCTGCTTCGAGAATTCTGTCGGTCTCTCTATCATCACGATAGATAGACCTCTTTTACGTCTGGGGTGTGGACCATCCTTCGCCCTCTACACATCATCTCACGAGCTTTTCTCCGAGAGGTGGTTGGATTGCTCACCTTTTTGGTAGGGCAAATGAACATTTTCCTCCGTCACAACATGATATTTGGCCAACTCTAAGCATTCGACCATATTGTTGGTTGACGTGAACACAGAAAGTACTTGAAGTGTGCACTCCTTCCCCTTTACCAGGGTTGTCTGTGCTACCGTGGGCTCTAAATTTCCTACTTACAACATTTCCTTCTAGAAACAAGTGACATACGCTTGAAGGCTCTCGTTCGACCCCTGCTTGACATGCCATAGGGTCTGTGAGTCCTTGTGAGGCTTTTGGGTGCTAGCGAACTACACCATGAACTTCTTAAACCAGCCAAAGGAAGTGATAATTCCAATCAAGAGAACATTAAACCACCTGAGGGTTGAATCCCATAGTGTGATGTATTAGTGCATCGGAGACTTTGACCAAGCAGATGGCCGACTCAAAGGAGGTTGTGGTTGATTGGATCGCTTTGACCCTTTTGGGATTCCAATGATGAAATTTTGAACTTCTTGAGGGTGCTCAGTATTGATAGTCTGCCAGGAGAAAACACTCTCTGGTTAACGGCAGACTTCCATTCGCCCGCCTCGTGGTTTGAACCTTGATGTAGACCCAGCATTGTCCTGATACAAGGATTTATCAATTCTTTCGGGCCTTAAGCCGTTCGGTCGTCTTGGGGTTCGGGTTCTCCTCGAGGGTTTGGCTCTTAAGGTTATGCTCTCCTCTTAAATATAACGTAGGTCAGCTCTTTAATTTGTCCCACAATTTGGTCTCAAAGTTCCTCAATTTAATGTTACACAAATTCTGTGACTCCGAGTTCGAGGTTTCTCCCAAGTGAGTTCCTTCTCTGTAATATGCTCTTCTAATTGACCACATGATTCCACACTCCCATACCTTTTAAGATCCTTAATCCAAAAATATCATGTGGATCATACCCAAAAAATAAAGCGTTGGACATATGAGAGGAATAGAAAGAAAGAAAGAGCAAGAGAGAAAGATAAGTATAGTGAACAATAACACCAGTTTTTTGAGAATAAACTAAGTAGTCTTTTCTTAAAGAAATGACCACCTATTTAAAGAATGTAGCGGGATCCACTGAAGTTGCATATTTGTCTCTATTTTAATAAAGGCGTTACAAATAATTATTACACCCTTTTATATTTGTAACTGGTTTCAGGATCCTTTAATACCTATATCTAATGTTGCAACTGTTTCGTATTCATAACTGCTTGAAGAGAGGCATTGAATGATCTGTCGTCATTCGGGTGCTTGACAATCGTATGGTCAACTGGAATGCCTTCGGTTGACCTTCTCAAGAGAATACTTAGTAAATGCCCTCTTTTCTTTGCGGTGAATTTAGACCATCAATCAGAGGGTGTATCACTGGAATCTAAAGAGCAACTCTCCTTTAGACAAGGTGCCTTCACAGAGAATCAGACTGATATTCAAAGTGGGGTGCCCTTTTAGCTAGCTTCGTGGAGAATCCCGGAATCAATTAAGAGGGTTAGATATAAATAACCATACCTCGAATCAAGTGCTTCAAGTTCTTTCATTCAGGCATTCTTTTGTTTGGTCGGCCCATGGTTCTGACCAGAGGAAACGATGCTTGGTATCTCCATATTTTGATTATCCCAATGCAATCTTATGGTGTCTACATAGCGAGATCTGTTGAATTTCCTTAAGATTCGCACGGATCGATGAATAATTGAAAGCAATAAGAGAAAAAATGGGAATAATAAAAAATGTGCTAAGGTCATATAATTTGAATTTTATAATTTAAATGAAGACACTGAAGAATTTTGGAAACAATTAAGAATGTTTGTTGGACTAGATAAAATGGAGTAGTAGACACTCTTCCAAAAATTGGATCAATTCATTATGAATTTGAATTTGTTGTAGTAATTAAAAATCTTAAAAAAAAGCAGTATAACTGCACGTTAAAAACATGGAAAGCTCCAATAACTGCATGTAGAAGTTTAATCCTTAATAAGGAAGTCATACAGTAGAGGGACAAGAACAATACACAATAACCAATATACAACATATGGGTGATAAGTGTTTTCCATGAAAGCAATAATGAGTAACCTTGGGAGCACAATGAAGGAAAATAAAACACATTTAATTTCTTTAAACATTTTGATACAAGTTCCAAAAAAATTGTTTTAATTTTAAAACTGAATTCAATAATGTCAAGATGAACTTCGTTTATATGGTTTAAAAAATCTTAGACATTCAGATCCAACTTACACAACTTTTTGACTTAATTTGTAACATTCTATTGCATTTATCTGGGAGAAGAATCCAAGAGTCGCAAGAACCGAAATGAGAGTCCGGAAGCCAACGAGGGGAGAGAAGCGAGAGGGTCAGAAACACGAAAGGGTATTCTCGCGTATAAATTATCGCATTGGAGGGACAACAAATGCGAAAAAATGCTTACATGAGAGCTAAACAGTTGTTACGCTATTGGATTGAGCCACGACTTTGACTGGGGCTCTCGTGTGTGCAATTCGAGAGAAGAGGACGATGTGAGTGTGGACGCTGGAACCAGAGCAATCGAGCCGAAGGAGAGAAGCTGTGCAGAGGCAAAGGAAAATCCCTCATGCCCTAACCGACCATCAAAGAAGAGAAGAAGAAGAGGCAAAGCGCGGAGAAGGAAGAGTCGACGTAAAGAGTTTGCGCGTTTCAAAGTCAAGCTCGTGTTATACAGATCTCACAGGAAGAAATTTCTTCTCGTGTGGTTGGGGCTCGACCGACCATAAGGTTATAAGATATTTAAGGCCCATTTGGGACGGCATTCTCCCTACGTTTTGCGATTTGAAAACATAGCGGGGTGTTTAGTTGCGGCGTTCTACCTGCCTTTCTGAATATGCACGGTCCCGCTCCTTAATTAAAATGAAGGATCGCGTCCGTGGGATCGATCCCGCGTTCCTTTAGTGCTTATTACTGCCGAGCTCCTCGATCCCTCTCCTGATCACACGTCCTTGCCAGATCTATGATCGATCTTTGAGATCGAACTCCCTCACCCGTCTCTCTGTCGTCTGCCCTTCTCCCTCCCTTTCGTTCGCCTCCATATGTGGCGCTAGATCTTCGTCTCCTTTCTGAGCCTATCTCTTTCTCGCACTACGCCTTCGTCCCGTTGGCCTTCCTGTCTGCTGCGAGCAGTGGATCATCTCCAGCCCCCATTCCTGCAAATAGTGGATGATCTCCAACCACCAGTCCCCCTTTCTCTACGGCCGACCGACAATGCTTCAAGGAAGTCTTCTCTTTGGAAGGTCTGCTCTGGCATTCTTCTTGCATTTTTTACAGTTACATTAACGTTTTACTATCGCACTGATCTGTATTTCTTTTTTTGAAGTCATTCTCTCTCACTGTTCTGCTGATAGTTTGAAGGATGAGATTTGTGAGTTAGGAGAAGCTCATACTGTAGGATGTTGGATGTTTTTGAAGGATGAGATTTGTTAGCGTGCTACTGTCATGTCTTTAGAGTTGATACTGATAATTCGTTTTTATATTTACTCCTATACGTGTAACTTATTCATAATAACTTTTGAGTCAGATGTCATTTTTTATATGAGAAGTGAATTACATTCGTAATTACTCGCTGAAGATGCTGATTATGTTTTTTTCATTAATCATATACAGGTTGCTGGTAGTTAAAGTTATAAAATTGAATCTTTGTACATATTTGCTGCTAGGAAATCTTTGTACATATGGTTGAGGAGTTGAAGTGCCAATCAGGTTAGATGCACTGAGGGAAGCTATAGGTTAAGGAGGAAAAGATTGCTAGCAAAAACTGAACTAGGTTTCGTAATAAAATTGCAACGGAGTAATCAGATTTGCTAATTTGTATTTGGAAAGTGTTGCCAGTCCTGATAAAAATTTAGAAATTTTAAGCAGAAGAACCTGGAGAAATAAGAATTGAGATTTGAAAAGTCATGAGGGACTTTAGAATGCTCTGTAACTAAAATTATTGAATTGAGCTTAGGGAAAGATAAGAATAATGAATATTAAGAGGCTTTACAGTTTTATAGTAATTTTAATTGTAATTTTAAATATTTTTTTCTTTTTTTGTTAAGCTTGATGCTCACTCTTAAGTGAGACCTGTCATCTTTTTTCTTTACTGTTTTGTATTTGTTCTATGCTTCTGCAGTGTCAAATATATTGCCAAGATAATTTTGTTACAAACAACATTACTTAACAAGGACAGAATGGTTATTTATCCACAAACAGCTGCAAATCAGTTGTTATCAAACAGCTGCAAATCAGTTGTTATCAAACAGCTGCCTCAAACAGCTAACCAGCTTATCCAGATATGCTGCTAATCAGCAGTTTATCAGAATAAACTATTTATCAGCAAGTTATTCAATAAGTTGCAGCTTCCCCAAACAGGCCCTAAGGGTAAGTACTCGTTCTATGGATATATAAATATAAATGATATATAGATATTTTGAATATAT
>JXCR01089257.1:48282-76849 GCA_002079205.1 Phalaenopsis hybrid cultivar | reverse complement strand
TCTAATTCTACAAAATTTTCCAAAAGAGTATTCAGAGAAGCTCGGAATCATTAAAATCATCCTTTATAACTAATTTAAAAAGTTTATGCTGAAAAGAAAAAGCATGACCTGAATCACCCATATGCTCAGCAATGATTCAATGCAGAAGAACCCAAATCCAATGAAGTAGAATACCTGCAACCAAAAGGGATTCCAGATCCGTAGTTATATCTGCAGCCACACACACATATATATATATATATACATATAGCAAATAAATAGAAGTGCAAGCGAAATAAAACTGCAACCTCTGTAAGTTTGATAAGTTACATCTAAATCAACGTGAAGTGTGTTATAGATAAGTGAACTAGTCAACAAACTTCCGCTAGAGTTCAAGGAAACAAGTATTTGAACTTACAAATTCACTATTTTGTGCATCAAGGAATACAGGTACACCACTTTTAAAAACATCACCCATTATTCTGATAAAAAGCATGTTGGAGAAAATAACGAAGGATACCTAAGCTTCCGAGTTCCAAAGAAAACTTCTTACTTTTCTAGTAGTCTAATAGTCATACTATTTATTTAAGATAATTTGGTGTTTAGTTTGGCGGCAGTTCTCCACTTACTATGCACCAGATTCAGCTGCAGCTTCCTCCCCATGTGAGGACAGAAACATTGCCCGTCTTCATCACATCAAATGTACCCTAAAACCTTTCAAGAATCTTCTCATGAAAAAAAATTGGGACAAGGATTCATGATCAAACTTTGATCAAAATAGAGTCATTCAATTTGACTTGATAAATCTACAATAGTCATTAAATTTGACGTGATAAATCTATGATACAATAGTTGATAGATTAACCATCTATATTCATTTTAAAGTAAATCTAATCACAAAGAAAATCTGTCCTGACTAGCATTTAGTCAGATATCCTGACCCCCAAATTTTCTCCCTTGCTTATATAGTAACTAGCATTAGTCATTGTCGAGTTAACTATAATTTGAACCATTAAATCCATAATAAGACTTACCCCAACAATCACAGAATCTCCAATAACATCTACAGCTGCCAAGATACCACTGTTTCACACAATCACAGGATAAAGCATTAGAATATACATTATAGCAAAATAAAATATAACGAAATGTTAAAATAATTTCACACATAAGAACTGTCAGCAAGCTTCTTAACTTTTGTTTAAGAAATCCATATATTTAGTTGGCGCGTACTATTTTCTCCATATGGATATGAATATATTACGAGGGTTCAAAAAAGTTCTATTAATCTTTTCAACTCAGGCTATCGTTTATATGTATAATAGCAGTGATTCATTGAGAAGAATGCGGGTGAATTCATCATATTCTGCCATTAGTTTATCATAATGAAGCCACCATCCTTCAGTAGAAATATTTTTTTCAGATGCTACACAAATTTATATTTTTTTTCAGTGGGTGGGTAGTGGGTTGTTCATTGCTACAGAAACGGAGTGCTCAATGAGACAAACCCAAGTTTTTTTTTTTTTAGTTTATTTTAAACAATCCAAAAAAAGCAAATAAAAACAACAAAAATAGAATAATTGAGTGAGAGAATCATTGTGAACATAAAACTTATAAAGCATGATCATTTTTTTTAACCGTCAATATATCATTGTGAGAATTAATTATCAGTGCTTACACTTCATGATTAATTGGAGAACAAGATGAACATCAATTAAGTTGAGCTCGAGAACCAGGATTGTTGAGTAACAACTTAATTTGCCTTTCATATGTATAAAATACAACGAATGAATGATCTGACAATTATATTAACAAAATGATCTATCAATTATAAAACTTCCCGCAGTAATTTTGTTGGCTACAATTTGAAAAGAAAATATATGCAGCAGCCAATGAGTTGGCAAGAAACTAAACAGAAGAGTGACACTTCAGATAACAAGTGTCCAGTTTTAAGTTCCAAATTTCTCACAGAAACCACATCGGGTGGAAAAAATTCAGCACAGAGTCATGAAACCTCTGCTATCCCAGAAACTTGAAAAGGAATGCGAGAATGTGAGGTGCATGAAGTCAAAGAGAGTCTAAAAATCGGTGAAAGAAAGAGTAAATATACAGATTACAAGTAAAAAGTCACAGCCTTCCAACGTAATTGGAATTTTCACTGTAAATCATGTTCAGCTACCGATTACATAAGAAAATGACAATAAAACATTTATACACCACTGTAACTAAAAATCTACACAAAGATCATTAATCCCTCAGGCTTTTCATGAAAACAAAATTCATAGCTAGAATCTTACGTTAGCGATTTTCCTTTGAAGATAATAGGAGGAGTAACAGCAGCAAAGATGCAAAACACAATGTGAAGCTGTACGACAAAGTGTGACAATTAATTCTCTGATTTTAGAAGTGGGGAAAAAACCAAATAAAAATCACGTGATTGCATATACCAAGTAAAATAGGAAAAACCATCCAAACTTCAGGGCACTTTCAGTCCTGAAAAATTAAAAAATACAGATCTAGTTAGAGTAGAGAAGACAATTATTCAAGTACAAGATAATACCATGCAAATACAACAACTAAGGATAAGTTCTCCAAAAAAAGGAGGATGACGAAACGCAACTAGGAACTGAACCATTGATGAATGCCTTGTTTTACCTCATGGCATTGTAAAGAGGTCGATACCACAGTACGTAGGCTCCAGGGCACCCAGAAATAAAGTAGATGATGGCAAGTAACCAAATTTTCACATCTGAAGGAGAAAAAATGTCATTTAAGAATTTTCGCATGTATTCAATCTACATAGCATTCGCACAAGGTCACAAATATTTTTGAAGAACCAAACTTACTTGAAACCTTGATCCAAGCAGCTGTAACAGCAATAAGATTCCAAAACAGGCATGCAGTCAATCCTGCAAATAAAGAAAAATGGAAAAATGCAGTAGGCATAAAAAATAAATGCCTTCCAAAAAATTATGGAAACTATGAAGCATTTCAGAAGCTCCAGCGAATTACACACATCAAAATTTTAACATCCCACATATAGCACAGATAGATGGTTTTTGGACCAAGTGACATAGAACCAGCCTGGCGTGCCTTGGCTAGGGGTGTAGATGAGTCAAGCCAGCTCGAAGTTGACTCATTAACGAGCTCCTCGCGAGTCGAGCTTTGTTGAGCCTAGAATTCAAGCTAGAGCTTATAACCGAGCTCGTATAATATGCAAGCTTGAGTTTCACACGACTCGACTAGTTAACTCGATGAGCAGCTCAATTAAAATAGACATAACTGTGTAACCTTTTGAAACCCTAAAATCCTATTCCGAATCCCGTTTTCGTCTCATTACCCCCTCTTGCTCCACAGTCCCCATTCCACCACCTCTAGGCATAGCAATACTCAAACCCCCTCTTGCGGCTCAGCATCGGCGTAACTCTCGTCTCTCCACTGCCGGGCTTCGGCATGCAGCATCCGCAATCACTCCACTTCTTGGAGCATTAACTAGAGTTTTAGAGTTTTTTTTAGAGTATATCAAAAGGTGTTGTTTCTCTTTTTAATTTTTTCCTTGTAATTGATTCTATTGTTCTGACATGGAGGACTTCAACTATCGCTAAAAATTCTTTTTTTTTTCCTTGGTTCTCAGCATCGGTGCTCAGATTCCTTCCAAGTCTGGTTGGGGTAGATATCATCTCATTTTTCTTTGTTTTAGTTTGCCAAGGCAGTTTGGCCTTTTTTTTTTTTTGTGCATCTATTTAATTTCTGACGTATGGGTTTGTTAGTTTATCTGTTTGATCATCTTTGTGTGGCTGCTGCTGCTCTTGTGTTAATTAAATTAGTTGTGGGAAAATTTCGCAGTTCCATTGCTTCAAATAAAAATTTGAATGTTAGAATAAGTAATTCTCAGTTACTAAAAGATATCAGAAAAAAAATTTATCTTGTAAGGAAACTGCTGATTTAGATACGTACCACTCAATTTACATAACATGCACCTAAACTTCAATATTCATGTTAAATATAATGTGAAAAAACTGAAAACAAGAGCAAAGCAACTTGAAAGTTGAATGCAGACAGTAACATGAGTTCTATTTTTTTTCTTTTCAGAATAACACGTTTACATTTATAATTTGGTTTTGATGCAGATTTTTCTGTTATGGAAGTTGCTTTCCCTTTATTTACTGTTTCCTGCAGTCGTATAGTTGGAAATAAATGGAAAAGCTTTCATGATCCCTCTTAAAAATAGTATATATTCAGGATTTTGTTTAAAAGATACGACACATTTCTTATAAATTTACATATCAAACACCTAAATTTTTCATATTCACGTGCATAACACTTCAATTTTTAATCACACCAAAATACCATTGCTTCTACCTTTTTAAAAGTGAAGTACGCCATTTATTAAAATATAAGGGCTTTGGTTTTGTAGACTTTTGGTATGGATTAAAGCAACCAGAATGTATTTTGGTAATAATTTAAAATATCCAGGGAGCTCATTTTTTAATGAATTCAACCTTTGCCTCTATTGGGGAAAGTCAAATTGATTTCTCATAGTTTTATTGATATTTCATGGTTCTATGGTTATTTCATTACAAAATTTTCTAGTTAATTTGATTGTTTAATTATTTAATATAATTATTTTTTTATGCATGATTTTAAACAAGTTAGTTAATACACTTAGTACGCTCTATTCTTTCACATATTGCCCATATGATTAAATCTGTTATTATTTTAGAAATAATGAAGATTTTAAATTACCTTGTTTGTATTTTTTATTGTATTAGTGAGCCAACAAATGTGGAGAATGAAATATTAGACGAATCAACTCAACCTCATATAGATGGAGAGCAAATTCATACTATTAGAAATGACTATGAGAATATTAGTGAAAAATACAATGATGCTAATGATGGAGAGAATGTCGGTCATAGGGAGAATAATGACGATGGGATAATGATGTTGAAAGGGAAAATGATGATGAGGTGGGTGATGAGATTGAAAGTTGACTTGAGAAAAAAAAGGAGGAGAACATCAAAGGTACGGAATGAGTCTCTAAGAAAAAATCTTTTTTATTGTCAGAGAAAAGAGGAATGCAAGCATTGCAAAAAAAAAAAAAAAGAAAGAAAAAATTCCTGTTAGAAGTACCAGTGCAACTACTCAATTTATGAGACATTTGAAGTGTTGTGCGGCTAGAATTCAAGNGAAAGAGTCTCTAAGAAAAAATCTTTTTTATTGTCAGAGAAAAGAGGAATGCAAGCATTGCAAAAAAAAAAAGAAAAGAAAAAATTCCTGTCAGAAGTACTGGTGCAACTACTCAATTTATGAGACATTTGAAGTGTTGTGCGGCCAGAATTCAATTAATGAGAAAGCAGAAAATATTACATTTTCAATTTTCAATCGTTTGACACTAAAAATAGAAGCAATGACCGGCCGTTTAGAGGGAGATTTTTTGGCAAACTACAAATATGATTAAAGTAAAGTTAGAGAAATGATTGCACATTACATATTGATAAATGAAAAGCCTTTCTCGATTGTTAAAAAATTTGGTTTTAATTTGGTTTTTGAAGTCAATGACCTAGTATTTTACAAAATCTTCAAGGGCAACTGCTCGCACTGATGACATGTTAGTGTATAAGGAGAAGAAGCTAAGCAACACATTAAAAAATATCAACAAAAGTGATTTCACTATAGATTTATAGAAATCCAAAAGCAAAAGAATATCATACATGTTTGTCACTGCACCTTATGTTGATTCAAATTGGAGATTACAAAAACGTGTTCTCAATTTTCTACATTTGAGCCTCCACACACGTCATCTGAAATAATTGACACATTCTATAAAGACTTCGTTGATTGGGGAGTTGAGAGCAAAGTATTTACAATATAGGTAGATAATGCCTCTAATAATAATAGCATAATCAAATTATTGAAGGACAGATTCAGAGTGACGAAGTTATTCTTTAGGAGTATGCTTTTTCATGTTTTTTATTGTGCACATATTCTAAATTTGATGATGAAAAATGATATTAAATGTATTGATTTTGTAGTTGACCAGATTCAAGACAAGTAAATTTTTTAAATTCTTTTGAAACCAGGTTAATGGAATTTGACGATGGCCCATAAGAAAACTAGTGATTGATTGTCCAACAAGATGGAATTCTACCTATTACATATTGACTGTTACACTACAGTTGAAAGAAGCATTCTTTTCATATGGAGAAAGAAACATCGCGTATATAAATTGCCCCACTGAGGAGTGGAATAACATTTAAAAAGTTTGTGACGTGCTTTGTTTCTTTAATAAAACAACATAATTTTAAGGACAAAGTATCCAACTTCTAACTTATATTTTCTATAAATTTGCACAATTAAGAATATGTTAGATGAGAGATCAATTTTCTCTGATTATTTTATTAAAGAATGAACAGAAAGATGAAAAAAAAATTGAAAATTACTGAGGTGAATGAAATTTACTCGGGATTTGGAGCAATCATGGGTACTAGAATAAATTTTGTAGTTATTAAATTTGCACATCCAAAAATCTACAATAGTGATGAAAGTGTTACAACCCGACCAGGGGCTTGGAGTTAACCAAGATGGAAATGAAAGATCGGACGGTGAAAATTAACTCTCAGTTATACTGTTTCTATCATTAACAGTTTAATATTCAAACTTTCATGAAGAAGACATTAAAGAAAATAATTTGATTAACAAGTAGAAATTTATACATTTCCTGTTGTTGATCTCACAATCTATACGCATTTGCTCATCTTCAATTCATCTTATTCAAAGAATTAAAATCTAATAAAAATTAAAGCAATATAATGAGTTGTATAAAGATAACGTAAGAGAAACCACACTTTTAAATTACAGTAATCCAAAGAAAAGAAATCAATATGCATGTTGATCTTTTATATCTTTATGGAAAATCTTGAAATATGCTAATGTTTTATATTTCTATAAGAAATCTTTGAATATATTAATGCATGTATCAATGACCTATACTCAGAGAAAATACTCAAAGCTTCTATACGCATTTACTTTAACTTTACATTTACTTTATACTCTTTACATCATATTTGTCCCCTTTGAGGATCGTCGTCAACAAAATCTAACACACCTCTGGTATATATTATCTCATCGGCACAACGATTAGCGATTTAAACATCACAATTATCTGAGATGGAAATCAATATACATGTTGATCTTTTATATCTCTATGAAAAATCTTGAAATATGCTCATCTTTTATATTTCTATAAGAAATTATTTATTATACTAATGCATGTATCAATGACCTATACTCAAAACTTCTATATGCATTTACTTTATACTTTTTACATACATATATGTCTCTTTGAGGATCGTCGTCAACAATATCTAACACACCTCTGGTATATATTCTCTCATCAGCACAGCGATTAGCGATTTAAACAGCACAATTATTTGACGTAGAAATGTCCCTTCTTGCCCCTATCCGATATTCTCCCATTGACACATTAGTTAGTGATCCAAACATCAAAATTTTCTGAGGTGTGGAGCTATGTCTACTCACTCTTGATCGATATTCTCTCGTCGACACGTCGGTTAATGATCTTAAGCATCATAATTGTCTGAGGTGGTAAAAAAACTAAATGTTTAGCTGATGTCTCATGTCTGTATCATTCGGAAATGAACGCATTCTCTTAACATGAGCATAAAAACATGAATTCATATATAAGCTATTTCATTCTTCATAACATGCATTCTTCTCAGACATCTTCATTTATCTACTAACATGCATACTTTGCTATGTAACTAATCAACAAACATATCTCTTATATCATTCATATCGCTATCTTATACATATCTCGTATCATGCATATCTTTCATATCATCTATATCATTTATCTCATACATATCTTGCATATCATTCATATCTTTCACCTCATGCATATCTCTTATATAATGCATATCTTTGTTGTCTAACAATACGAAGATCTAACTAAATTAGAGCATACATGAAATCAAACATATATTTTGAAATAAAGAACATTATCAAAATTTAAAAATATAATTACGCACTTCGATTACCAGGCTAGATTCTTAATCTTTAGTAATTAGTTGGACATTTTGTTAACCTTTACGTTAAAATTAATAGCCTATAGAACAAAAAATAAACTTTAAGCTTCAAGTAATTTCCATTAATCAAATTATTTTTCTTAAGTTAGCATAGGATTAATTTACCTGAATTTATGGAACTGCCCTAGGATTAGCTTCCAAACACTTGCATCGAGCTTGCCGCTTTGGGTAAACAATCTGAAACTCATAAATATCTTAAGATTTCATAATATCTTAACTCATAAAATATTTTAATCCAAAACATAAAGCATCTACTCTTCTAATCGGATCATCAGATGGTCGACGTTTAATGTGACCAAACCATCTAAGATGGCTCTCTCTAATTACGTCCGCCATAGGAGCTACACCACCCTATCACAGATATATTCATTTGACATAGTCAATGTATTAAAAAAAAATGCATTTATCAAATTGCTGCATTGTTGCATTGTTATTTCCTAGCTAGCTCTAGCATTGCAAAAATGCAAATCATGTCAGTTAATAAACTTTAGCTTTCCGAAAATGTGCTCTTAAATATTTAAAATAATAGCCACTTGGGAACAATCTTCTCACCTTACATAAACCAGCTGATTAGCATCAAGCATGCATTAATTATACAAACAAATTTTCATTATCATGATGAAAAAAAAATGGTAAATAAAAATCCAAGATATGGTAGTTAAAATAGACTTCATGAGAATGTATTGTAAAATCTACTTTATCACCACTGACTTGACAAAAGAAATGCTTGTCAAAGCATAGAATAATATAAGAAGAATGAAACTTTTGACGTCTGAGAAAAAAAAGCCTAACCAAATATTATCAATCAACGAAGAAATACAAAGACATAAAAAAAAAAACAGTAAAAAAAAAAAGAAATAATGGGATACCTAAAAATGAGGCAAATGCCAGGTACTGCAGCCTCTGAACGTGAACAGGTATTTCTTTTGCAATGTCGTGATGAATAATTGGGAAAAATGGTGGCCAATTCTTTTCTTCCAGTACAATTCCAGCTGCATAAAAAATATAATTATTTATTAAAAATTAAGCATAGTTTAAATATTAGCATCTTTGCTACAGCAGAACAGAATGTGAAATCTTTAAGAATTTACAAATGAATTACCCCGAGCTACTGCATCTTCCCGTCGTTTTATATCCTATCACCAAGAGAGTAGGGGCATCAACATGAAAATGTGAAATAACCACTTGAATGGAAAATCAAGAGCATAACAACTAAGTAAAAAAATAAAGCATGTATGCAGCAATGAAGATTCAACCAAGTATAAATAGCTTCTTCAAAGGTAAAGAAATAAAGTTTGCTCCTGTTCTATCTAATTATCTTTCAAATCATCAAATCTAAGATGTAGGTTTCCTTATCAACCTGCATCATATCACTATCATATTTAACCTGATACAAGTATTTGGGGTTGACTTATTGAATTCTCATCCTCCATTCATACATGCATAAGTGGCTTTTTTTCTTTTTTTTTTTTGAAGTGTTAGCCTACAGTTATTGTGTCTGAGCTTAATGTAGCACTACTCTTAATGTAGCACTACTCATATTTTCTTTAATCTCACTTTTCTTTTCTGATAATTCAACGTGAATTTTATTAACCAGTCTAATGAGGTATATTTACTACCCTTCATAACACATGTTCAACCACCCTAAGTCTTTTTTTACTACACTATTTTCAATAGATGCTGCGCTGCCTCTACTATCCCTATTTAATCATTTTCAATTTAATATTTTTAGTTCTATCACAAAAAAAAACACCTAAAATTCATATTATATCACATAACAAGGTAATCATTGGTTTTTGCCTAATTTAATGATCAATTTAGAAAAGAAAAGCACCCATTCATTATCAAATATAAATACTCTAAACAATGCAAAATTTTATGCGGAGCAACAAATGTAATACACTTGCAGTGGAGTAGTCGTTTACATTCATTTTCAAATCAAACTTGATGGCATGCCAACAAATTACAAAGGTTCATAACCTATTTCAATAAATGAACAAAAAGAACATGCATCATCATTTTATAACTTCCACTAACAATGAATCAACCTAACCAATCTGCAACTTAATGTTTAGCAAAAGCATTAAAGATAAATTTGATTTACAAGTTTGAATCAATAGCTCACATGAACTACACAAGCATGAATTTGGACAAAACTTTATGTGGCTTAAACAACAATAGCATATTTGTGCGCTTATATGAAAAAATATGTAGTTAAAAGGGCCCACACAAAACTTGCTCAACGCCAAATCCTCAATTGAAATATTTTTTTGAGTTGATCTCAAGCCTAGCGTAGCTAGCTCAAAACATGAATTGAGCCAACAAGAATATATATAAGATCTATTTATTACTTCTTTCATGTACAAGCATCACTCTAATAGCGTAGTGATTATTGATGGTCGGTATACTTTGCTTGAAAAAATGTGAGATCAACCCTATGGATTATTGTTTACACTTTTTTTTATTCTCAATTTAATCCTAAAGTTTTGGACCATTAAAGTTTTTGTTGTTTTTTTTTATCCAATAACGAATTCAATGGGTAAGTATCATACTAAAATTCATGCCACTGTAGTTGAGGGCCACATGATCCTTCTTATTTAATTTCCAAAGGGGCAAAACTACGAAGGTGAGAGATCACTGGAATCCAAAGAGAAGACTCAATAGCTCATTTGGCATTTCTTATATATCTGGTGTTACACCCCAACAGACCCCCCTCCTTTATAGGAGTCGTCTGAGGTGCGTCAGAGGCTTGTAATTTGGTCAAACCAAGCCTCAATAATACTCGTCCAAACTTTTATAATCAAGACCCAATGAGTAATGAATTAGTCTAATTGGATCAACGCAACATAAGTGATACATTACATTTCAATTACTTATTCAGAAACATGAAAATTAAATCATTCAAAACATGAAAACTATTCAGAACTGCTAAATTTCTAACAATAAAAATACTTAAAAAGCAACAACGACAAATGAGCAAACAACAAACTCAGAAAAATAATCTACCTATGCGTTACTCATGTAAACACGAAAAACATAACTGCTAAATCCCTAAACATATGTAAAAAGATCCAAAAACTAACGTGCAAAAGTTGTACTAAGATACACTTGGCTACTGGTCGCAGTACTCATTGCCCCTATTTGAAAAGCAATAAAGACAATTGAGCAAATAACAAGCTCAGAAAAATAATCATGGCTAATATAAGATTTTACACATGAAAAAAAAGTAACATGCATGCTCCTAGAAAACTTTACATGCTACACAAAAAGCATAACATGCTAGCATAAGAAAGCAGGTAGAGAAACAATACTACAATGTAATATGTATGTCAAGCATGAAATCATAAGCATATTCAAAAATATGTTCATTTCATAGAGGTCATATCATAGTAATGTCACTTGTTTAATGTATAGGGTTAAACTATTTTCATGTTCTTTCATAAAGGGTCGTCACCCTGCCCGAAAAATCATATAAACCATTGATAAATGTTGAACTTCCCCCAACATAGCAATTATCAACAGCCCTCCTGATACCCATAGTTTTCTAATGTTGTCACCGCCTAATCATCACGGTTTCAAGAGTTTCGTCCCGTATACCTGCATGTAATAGTCTACCTATGTGTTACTCGTGACATTTCTTATAGCATAATGCATGTAGCATCCATTCAGGATATTTCATATACATATATGAATCATAATGAATATTTGCATTATATCATAGTATAGCATAGCATCATATGTAAAGTAAAAGACGTCCACTTGCATTTATACATTTTAAGCAACTAATCATCTACAATATGCATGCATTCTAAATGCTTCTATGTCATAACAAAAATCCAATGCAAACCTATAAAAGATTATTTTTATTAAATTAGTCAAGATTTCTTCACCTGGTTTGCTGATGCAACCTACGAGTTTCTATACGCTAGCATCGAGTTCAGCACCTCGTATACACAACATGGGGAACATAGACATCATAGGAATTCATAAATTTTGGGTTCATAATATGATTTAAACCAAAACATAGTTTATTCGCCTAAAACATACCTCAAATGAGCTTTTCAACAAAAATTGCCCTTCTGAAACTGGCTAATCTTCTTCCTATCACCTCCAACTTAACTTCCCCTTCGCTAAACTCGTGCTAAAACCCTTTTAGAAGCTTGCAAGATGATTATGACACTTTCAACACAAAATCGGTGCCTCCGAAGGCTGCCAGGTACGAGAAAAATATGAAAATCAATACAAATTTTAAAACTGAAGTGAGAGGAAGGAAATGAATGCTAAGAATTGCAAGAAAAAGGGATTCATGCTTACAGAATTTACCCCGGCGTCCTAAAATCTCTAAGTACGGCTTCTCAATGCCGCTCTGTTTGCTTGGTAGTTCGCGGCTACCCGCACCATTGCACTGCACGACCACTTCTGCTTCTACCGCGAGTGAGATGAACATGAAGGGAGATCAGAGAAGAAAAGAGAGGCAGAGGAAGTTGGGAGAAGGAAATCGTGAAGCTCGCCGCCCAATTCGACCGATCAAAAGGAAATAAAATGGCCTAAGTCAGTTGGCTATAGTGCTGAGGATTAGAGATAATTAAGGATTAATTAATTTAATAAAACTTATACTTTCAATATTTTATAACTCACAATCCATTCACAGTTTACATATTGTACGTTATATCGATTTAATCAATTTCATGTATAGAAGTCAATAAATTTATTTCGATTAAATTTCGAAAGATGAAAGATTTTGGGATATTTTAAGAATTGTATCAAACTTAATTTCTCAAAATTTGGGCGTCACAACTCTCCCCTCATAAAAACTTCATCCTCGAAATTTATGACTTTACTGGAATCGGAAAGAATATTTCTGTAGCATTACCTCTTTTTCCCATGTTGGTTCCTTTCAAGCTTGTGCTTCCATTTTATCTTCACAAATGGAATCTGTATGTTTCTGAGCTTCTAATATCAGTTGCTAAAATCTTTTCAGGCTCTTTAATATATGTTAGATTTTTTTATTATGTGAAATTCTCTGCTCTGAATTTAAAACTCATTTATGTAACATTGAAATGTGAAACACACTGTGTATATCTAATATATTCATACATAATGCTAATTTGTACGCAATTTGACCGATCCTTTTGATATTTTCAAAAGAACCAATGCACCTGAAACTCAATTTTCTTCCTTGACCAAATCTAGTTGTACCTTTCATTGGCTTGACTTTCAAAAATATGAAATCTCCAACTTCATATTCAACTGTTATGTGCTTTGGGTCATGATATTTCAGCTGTCGATCTTGAGCAATTTTCAATCTATCTCAGATTAATCTGATTTTCTCTATGGCTTCATCAATTAGCTCGGGACCAAAAATTTGGCATTCACCCACTTCGACCAAACTGAGTGGAGTTTTGCAATTTCTGCCATACAGAGTGATGTGTACTAGAAAATTCGCAGCGGTAGAGTAATAGATTATCGTCTTAACGTTGCACGAGAATTCAAAACACACAGATAATAAAAGAGAAGTAAGCAGGAGAAGAAACCTTGACTTTTTTACATGGAAACCCTTGAAAGAGGTAAAAACCACGACGTCTAGCCCTGTTGAAATAATTCACTATGAATGATGAGTACACAGGTTCATTCTTCCTCTAAATTAGAAAAGATGAAAGTACAAAGTTATATAACTATAATTTGATTGTAGTTCTTGGTGACAACAGGTTGTAAGGGTCATTGTTGATTGTTGTGGAGATAGTAGTCCATCGTGAGTGTTGTAGATGGTTGCTCCAGAAGTGTTGATTGACCAAAGAAACCGTAGTAAGCAGTTACGAGAGCTCTAGACCACATAGGTCGTAGTGGCGATTATGAATGACATCTGTAGGGAGTTGCTCGAGCTGTGAACCACGTAGGTCGTTGTTGAAACATGGACCACAGTGATGAGCTCATGTCCCACGATGATAACTGACGATGTCTGATTGGTGGTGATCGACGATGATTAATGATGATCGACAGTATATGACGGCGATCAACGATGGCCCGGTGGTGGCGGATGGCAATCGACGGCATACAATAATGATCGGGATGGTGCTGGACTTTAACTCCTTCTTAGAGCTTCCAGTTCTCTCCGAAGCTTCCAGCGCCCCCTCGTGTGAAGGGTGAGGCTATATTTCTAGTGTTCTAGGTGTTATTAATGCATGAATATGAATCATTTTGATCAGACGGTAGGGACGATTAATGGACATTTGAGTTCTTTAATGATGTCAGAATTGAGTAATCTTGGGCTCATTGGATTCGTCTTGTCGAGCGCTCGATTCAAGTATAAGCTTGTCATATTCGACAACCCTTTGATCTTTCAAATGTATCTAAAAATCATCTAAGTGTGGTTCAATGACTTGATCTGGGCATGATTTGACTCAAATTGGGTTAGTTTCATATCATTAGATTCGTCTCATCAATCCGTTCAGTTTGACTATAAGTTTATTGAAATTGGAGCTCTAAATGACTTTTTATCAAGATTTGAATATTTCATGCATAAATTTTTGTCTAGAGATTTGTGTTATGTCTCGATATTCGTGTCAGATGATGAAAGTTTGTTAATGGCGTATTAGTTGTCCTCTTTTTTTCGGGCGAGACCATTTTTATCGTCCGAAAATATCAATATCCAGAGTGCTTATGTATATGTGTACATATATCTTAGTTAGTATAATAATAATTTTTATCCTTACATAAATAGAAAGTTGAACCCAGCTTAGTTGGTTAGCATCATTTGCTTCATTTGGGAGAGAGGAGGTTCGAATCTCGCCTAAAACAAAAAAAAATAATTTTTTTATAAAAGAATTTGAAGAGATTAAGAAATTCGAACTACGAAAGGAAGATCAATAGAATTTGACCGTTTTTTTTTAAATATGAAAAATATATATTTATTATTATTTATAAGCATTTAATGTTTACATTTTTTTTATATTTTCATATTAATATGCATTTATTGACGAAGATTCTTTTGAGTCTATAAATAGAGGCTTGAAGGAGCATGTAGAGGTGTGGCGGTGCGTCGTGACGACGTGTTGCAACAACGCGACACGGAGGGGCAACACGCAACGCCACGTGGCGGCGCGACGTGGCCGTGTTGCGGTAGTGTGTCACGGTGACGCGTTACGACATGACAACACGTTGCGACAGTGCTTCACGGCGTCGCGGAGACGCGTTGCAGTGGTGTGTTGTGATGTCGTGACGCATTGCTGCGTGCATCGTGGTGACGCGTCACGGAGTGGCGACACATTAAAATGGTGGGTCGGAGCGACGCATTGCAGCGCAGCTACGTGTTGCGGCAGTGTGTCGCAGCGGCGTGCTGGCGAAGCATCACAGTAGCTCGATGCGTTGGATGTCCAATGTCATGAAAGCAGGTAGGGGTGGAGTCCTCAGCTGATTCAAATTTCTCAAAAAAAAAAGTCATTCTGCGCAGCGTTGAAGAGTTGCAGTGCAGAGTTGCGGTGTCAAGTTGCGGTGTCGAGTTACGGTGTCGAGTTATGGTGCAGAGTTGCGGCGCAGAGTTGCGGTGTAAAGTTGCAGCGAAGAGTTATGGTGCAGAGTTGTGGTACCGAGCTACGATGCAGAGTTGTGGTACCGAGCTACGGTGCAGGGTTGCGGTGTCGAGTTACGGTGCAGAGTTGCGGCGCAGAGTTGTGGTGTTGCAGCGCAGAGTTGGGTATCGAGTTGCGGCGCAGAGTTGCAGTGTCAAGTTGTGGTACCAAGTTGCGGCGCAGAGTTGCGGTGCCGAGTTGAGGCGCAGAGTTGTGGTGTCGAGTTGCGGCGCAGAGTTACGATGTCGAGTTGTGGTACCAAGCTGCGATGCAGAGTTGTGGGTCGAGCTACGGTGCAGAGTTGCGGCGCAGAGTTGTGGTGTTGCAGCGCAGAGTTGCGGTGCATAGTTGCGGCGCATAGTTACGATGCAGAATTCCGGTGAAGAGTTGCAGTGCATAGTTGCTGTGCCGAGTTGCAGTGAAGAGTTGCAGCAAAGATTTGCGGTGTCGAGTTATGACGCAGAGTTGCGAAGCAGATTTGCGATGTTGAGTTATGGCGCAGAGTTGCGGTTAAGAGTGAAAGTCGTCCTCAACCTGCGTAGCAAGCGAGCAATGGGATCTTCTTTCTCGTTGATGTTGTGCATTCCGCAAGAGATTTCAGTGCGGCTCTAGCACATTCTAGAGGTGATGAAAAAGTATAGTAGTTTTCCTAAAGCACTTTGAGGGGAAGATTTCATGTTTGTGGTGGTGATATTTGGAGACCCCCTGACGATCATCAGAAGTATTGGAGTTTTGGAGAGGCGATGTCGACTCTACTTAGAGATGAGCGGATTTGTTGTAGCTCTTGTACAAGTATATGTTGGTTATTATAGCTTTTTGATGTGACATTTGTAGATAATAAAAATGTATTTCTTTGTACGTCTTTGACATTACTTATGAGGTTATTGTGGTTTTTCAACCGTACAAAATTTTGCAATTAAAGTTAGCACACTCATTTTATAAAATGAAGAATCACGTACCTTTCATGGTTCTTGCCTTTCGAGGTTGAGCTCTCTCGAAATTATGTTATATAGGAGCTTGAACTGGTACCTACTGAGGCTCATAGCCTTCTGAGGTCTTTCGTGTATCTGTTCCTTTTGAGGCTTAACTTCTTGGAGCATTGTAGTTTTCCATCGAGTCTTGCCTCCTGAGATTAACTTCCAGGGGTATGGTGGAAAGAAAAAATCCATGAAGGATGTAAGACCAGTTCTGAGTTGTATAACTGGAGATACTCGACGGTATTAACTCGTAATGAACAAAGTCATATGAAATCCACTGAGGATGGTTGATCTATCATAGGTTGTTGGTCGAAGCTTTTTCTTGACGACCGCAACCTATTATGGAAGAGGTCGAAAGAAATCCACCAAGGATTTTTGACCTATCTGAGGCTGTTCGTCGAAGCCTTTACTTGACTACTGCAGCCCGTAAGAGGTCGAATTGAGGCCCCCTGAGATCAATTAATCTCAGAATGAGGTGTCAGATATGCTTTGCGTTTCTCTAGACCGGGATGTAGGTTGCAATAGACCGTATGTTTTATTAAAAATATGGTTACAGTCATACTCAAGAAAATATTTGACAACTTTTTAGTTGCTACTTTTGAATCTTTTACTCTCCCAACGGGAGTATTTTCCATATAAGCTAATAAAACAACACAAGTATTGGGCCATGAAGAGATCAGTTTTCTGGTCTAGCTGAAAAGGAACTCCAATATGATGAGGGGATACTGAGGAAGCATTTTATGCAGTGAAGATTGTCCCCCGGTCCAGGATAGATTCTTGAAGACTTTTGATCTGAAAAAAATATGGGATGTCTTCCCCACCAAAGTCGTGTTCGGGACGTTGACATGAACTAACTTTCAAGACTGCAGTGAAGGTTCCCCCTCAGTCTGGAAGAAATTGTGAAATACTATGTCTGAATAGGATGCGAGAAGACAACTTTACTACAATCGTGCTCGGGACTTTGATGTGAATGACCTTTCGAGACCACAGTGAAGGTTATCCCCCAACCTAAAAGAATGCTTCTGAGAAGATCTTCAAGACATAAGGGAGGTTCCTTAGCTAGTTGGATGATATACATCATCAGGAAATGAAGTAGAGGATAAATTTCTTAGAGTTGAAGACAATGCCAAACAGGACTTCGTTTCCCACAGACGGCGCCAAACTGATGCGTGTCAGAAAATTCACGGCGGTAGAGTAATGGATTATCGTCTTAGCGTTGCACGAAAATTAAGCGCACACAGATAACAAAAGAGAAGTGAGCATAAGGAGACACCTCGACTTTTTACATGGAAAAATTTTGAAAGATGAAAAAACCACAGGGCCCAGCCTAGTTGAAATAATTCACTAAAAATGATGAGTGCACGGATTCATTCTTTCCCTAAATTAGAGAAGATTGAATTACAAAGTTGTATAACTATATATCTGGTTGTAGTTCTTGGTGACAACGGGTTATTAGGGTCATTATTAAATGTTGTGGAGGTAGAAGTCCACCGTGAGTGTTGTAGATGGCTACTCCGAAAATGTTGATTGGCCAAAGAAACTGTAGTAAGCAGTTACGGGAGTTGTAGACCACATAGATCATAGTGGTGAGTATGAATGACGTTCGTTGGCCGTCGGGGCTGCAGTCGGAAGCTGCTCGAGCTGTGAACCACGTAGGTCATTATTGACACATGTAACGTAGTGATGAGCTCATCCCATGACGATGACTGATGGTGTTTGATTGGTTGTGATTGGCGATGGTTGCTGATGATCGACAGAAATGGTCGACAGTGGATGACGGTGATCGACGAGTGTCGAGGAAAGTCTGGTGGTGGCTGATGGCGACTGACGGTGGTCGACGAAGGTCAGAATGATGTTGGACTTCAGCTCCTTAGAGCTTCCAGTTCTCTCCCTCATGTGAATGGTGGGGCTCTATTTATAGTGTTCTGGGTGTCATTAATGCATGAATAAAAATCATTTTGATCGAACGGACCGGAGAGCTTCCTCCAATCAAATGAAGTTTAATGACATTTGACTGTCATAGTGATGTCAGAATTGAGTGATCTTGGGCACGTTGGATTCGTCTTGTCGAGTTGTTTTATTCAAGTATAAACTTGTCATATTCGACAACCATTTGATCTTTCAAATGTGTCCGGAAATCATCTAAGTGTGGTTCAATGACTTGATCTGGGTTTGATTTGACTCAGATTGGGCTAATTTTCATATCATTAGGTATGTCTCATCAAGCCGATCAGTTTGACTATAAGTTTGCTGAAATCAGAACTCTGGATGACATTTTATCAAAATTTGAATGTTTCCTACTTAAAATATCGTCTCGAGATTTGTGTCATGCCTCGAGATTCGTGTCAGATGATTAAAATTTGTTGGAGTATCGCAGAGCTTCATAAGGAGCTATTTTGATGCTAGAGTGATAGTTGTTGTAAGCAAACTCAATCATTAGAATATGACCTTCCCAACTATCCCCAAAAACGAGAACACAAAGCCTTAATAAATCTTCTAATACATGAATTACCCTTTCTGATTGTTCGCCAATTTGTGAATGAAATGCAGTGCTGAAATATAACGGTATACCCAAACCTTGTTGAATGTCTTTCCACAACCAGTGAATCTTCCATCTCTATCAGAAACAATAATTTTTGGAATACCATGCAATCTGATAATTTCTTTAGCATATAATCTGGCCAATTTTTCCATTGAATATGTCTGTCTGGTAGGCAAGAAATGATCTGGCTTGGTTAATATGTCAATAATGACCCGAATACTGTCATTGTCCTCCTGGATCGAAGAAATCTCATAGCAAAATTCAAAGTAATTTATTCTCATTTCGATTCAGATATCGATAATGATTGTAGCAATTTGTTGGGTCTCTGATGCCCGGCCTTCACAATCTGACATGTTGACATTGAGATACATATTCAGCAACATCTTTCTTCACAACTGGCAACCACAAAATACAAATTTCAAATTTTTGTACATTTGTTACTCTGAAAGATGAGTTTCATGTAAAATTTTTTGTCTCAAATCAGAATTAGTAGATATTCATATATGTAGCTCATTACAGATAACGCCATCTTTATCAACAATTATATCGGTCATCTTTTCTTATTGACATTGTCTCAAAAGTTTAGGATATTCACTGCTAAATATCTGAGTTGCCTTAATTTTATCAATGAAGGTAGGTTGCATTGTCAGTTGATATAAGTAACCCATATCATCTGATCTTCTAACTTCCAACTATAGAGCATCAATTTCTTTAATCAACTCTGGCCTTTGAGTAAGAATTCATCTTTCACCACCTGTGGATTTACGACTCAATGCATCAGCAAATATATTTGCTCAGCCCGAACAATACTGTATATCCAGATCATGATCTTTGATCAACTCTAAACATCTTCGCAGCCTTAAATTCAGCTCTTATTGTGTGAAAATGTACTTCAGACTTTGATGATCAGTTAAGACTTCACATTTTATGCCATATAAATAATGTCGTCAGATCTTGAGAGCAAATACAGCAACAGCTAACTCCATATCATGCGTCAGATAGTTTCTTTCAAATGGCTACAACTGTCTAGGTGCATAAGTTATCAACCTTTTATTATGCATTGGAACAAAACCCAGACCAAGCAAAGACGTGTCACTGTAAATTTGAAATCATTCTTTGCCTAATGGAAGAGCTCACTAGGGTCGTGGTCAAATGTTTCTTCAACTCTTGAAAACTGTGCTCATATTCTCCAGTCAACTCAAACTGAACATCTTTTCACATCAGATTGAATATCGACATAGCTAACAGTAAAAAAATTTCAATGAACCTCCTTTAATATCCTGTTAAAATAAAGAAACTGTGTACCTTTGTAACATTCTTTGGAGTAAACCATTCCATAATCTACGAAAATTTCTTGATCACTGATAATGGGTCCCAAAAATGCAATGTTTTGTAGTCAAAATTCACATTTCAAAAACTTTGCATATAAATGATTTTCTCACAGCAATTCCTAAACTATCCTCAAATGATTGACATGATCTTTATTAGTTTTTCAATAAATCAAAATATCACCAAAAAAAATAATGGCGAACTGATCAACATATGGCTTAAAAATTCGATTCATTTGGTCCATAAAAATTACAGGAGTATTAGTTAAGCACAAAAGCATAACAATAGGAATTCATAATGACCATACCTAGTCCCAAAAACGGACTTAGTTATATCTACCTCTTTAACTCTAACCTAATGATATCCTGATCTCAAATTAATTCACGAAAATACAGTTGCACCTTCTACCTGATCAAATAGATCGTTGATTCGGGGCAAGGGATATTTGTTCTTGATCGTCAATTTATTTAGCTCTCTGTAATCAATACATAACCGCACAGAACAATCCTTCTTCTTGACAAACAATATTAGTCCACTCCACGGTAAATTACTTGGTCTAATAAAACTGTTATCAATCAACTCTTGCAGCTGACATTTCAATTCTTGCAATTCCATTGGATTCATCATGTCCAAAGGTTTGAATATTATAGACGTTCCAGCTTGCACATCAATACTAAACTCTAATTCTCGTTCTGGTGATAGCCCTCATAATTCTTCAGAAAATAAATCAGAAATTTTTGAAACCACAAAGATGTTTTCAATACTTGTACATCTTTATTACACACTTTTAGTTTTGTCAAAAATACCAGTTCACTACTTTGCAAACATTTCTTAACTTTCACTACACTAATCAGAGAATATTGTGCATTTCGATCACACATGATATAAAATAGCTTTTCGCCTGTCGATTTCAGCTTCACCCACCTTTTTTCAACATTCAATTGTAGTAAAGTGTTTTACCAATCAATTCATCCCCAAAATAACATCGAAGGTTTGAATTGATATAATAATTAACCCTGGTGCCAACTAATTATCATGCATATGATCATGCACTACAGATTTTTTATTGGCATAAAACTCACTTCCTGAGGCCATGGTAGCACACAAAGAGAATAAAATGCATAATATCAACCTGTAAACTGGTAGCCAACTCATCAAGAAAAAAATACGATGCACCTGAATCAAATAAAATTGGGTCAAACTGATCTTGAATTAGAAACATACATGTAACATCTTCAAATTTATTGTCTACTTGAGTGGTAATTACAAAAACTCAGACTCTTACTGATTGCTCAACTTTGCGCTCTGAAGTTTCACCTTTTGTTTGCACAGAGGATTTTCCCAAAAACTAAGTTATGCTGAGTTGACTGTCTTCCAAAACTTCTTTGAAAATTTCCCGTCTTCGGATTGCCCGTGGTCTGGTATCTTTCTTCTTTTCTTGTGGACAATTGATTTGAACATGTCCTAGTCGTATGCAATTATAACATTTTTCAGACCCGATCAAGCATTGTCCAAAATGTCTCTTCCCACATTTTTCGCAAATTGGCTTTTCTATTGGAATCTGCTTTTGCTTGCCTTCTAATTTCGTTTTCTTGCTTTGGAAGTATTCTCTTTTGCCAAAATCTTTTCGTTTGTCTGCTTCAGGTTGCCACTGTTGAGTGGAAAAGTTCATCTCATTTTCAATTCTTCTTAGCCTTTCAACAAGCACGAAGAAATCACTAATTTTAAATGAAGTTAGTGTCAATCTGAACTGATATCTAAGAATGCGCAAAAATCTGACACTTATCTTCTTAGGTGTTGATATAGTGAGGCGCATATCTAGAAAGAGACGTAAATTTTGCCTCATATTGCATAACTATTTTGGACCCGAGTTAGATTGAAAAAATTATCTTGTAATGTTAATCTGTTTGAAAGCAAAATAAACCAATCTTTGAAGATTTTAATAAATTCTTCACGTTGAATTTATGGAAAAGGTGTCAGCTAAAAGTTTTTCCTATGCTAGGTATGCCACCATCTTTCTGCTTCGCCTTGTAACATGAAAGTAGCTAGTACCACTTCTATTTTCCGGAGAAATCATACAATCCATAATTTTTTCGCTTTTCAGGAGACATTCTTTGACAACGGTAGGGTCACTGACACCCTTGAATGTAGGTGCTTGAAAGACTAAAATATTTATTAAGTGTCATTCCACTTCTACTCTCGTTTCAGAACTGAGCCCTATGCCGGTGGAGGATATTTCGATAGCAGTCATTTTATAAACCACTAGTGATATCAGTTCCACAATACCCTATAACTCAATAGTTCTTGTGTCTGCATTTGTTTGTTTCTGATTTTCATTTCTGCATAAAATAGTGTCAGCTCAAACTTCATGCTCTGCATTTGGCCAGAAATATTGGCCTTCAGTACTTTTTGAATTTTCTCCATACATGTTTATCTGTATCGGCACAATTTACTATTTGCATGCAATTTATCTTATCATAATTTTATCATGCACATGTGGTACCTTAAATCGTAAGGATACGCCGACCCCAGATTCATCAACCTATAGTTTTGTATAAATCAATTCATATTTAATCTCATTATTACTTCTTCTAAATCCAACATGCTTTTATCATTCTTTTCATCCAATAACCATGCTTAATCATGCTCTGATATCACTTTCAATCACACCCCAACAGACCCCCTTTTCAGGGGTTTGCTGAGATGCAACAGAGGCTGACGAGGCTGACAATTTGGTCAGACCAACTCTCACCAACACTCATCCGGACTTTTTATAATCATGACTCAGTGGGTGATGAATTAGTCTAATTGATCGCCGCAAAATACACGATACATTGTATTTCAATTATATATTCGAAAGCATGATGACTAAATCATCTAAAGCATGAAAATTATATAGAGCTGCTAAATCCAAAACGGTAAAAGTACTTACCCTAAACTTATGAACAAAGCTGTCAAAATTAAAGTATAAAATTTGTAGAAAGACACATCTGACTACTCGCCCCAGTGCTTATTGCCCGGATGTGAAAGGAAACGAAAAATGAGCAAACAACAGATTCAGTGAAATAATCAGAGCTAATATAAGATTTTACACATGAAAAAAAAAGTAACATGTTGGCTCGAAGAAGACTATACATGTCTACAAACAAAACATAACATCTTAGCATAAGAAAGCATGTTCAAAAATCAAGACTACAATGTAATATGTAGGCAGTAAGCATGAAATCACAAGCATAATCAAAAGTATGTTCATTCATTTCATCAAGGTCATGTCACAGTAATGACATTTGCTTATTGTATAGGGTTCAACAATTTCTATGTTATTTCGTGAAGAGTCGTTACTCTGCCCTAAAAGTTATATAAACCATCGATAAATGTTGTGTTTCTCCCAACATAACAATTATCGACAACCCCCCTGATACACACGGTTCCCTAACATTTTGTCATCGTCTAATCTCAACGGTTCCTAAAGTTTCGTCACTATGCAAATATCAGGAGTCGGGAATATATCCCTGCATGTAATAGTTGACCCATACATTACTCATGACATTTCTTATAGCATAATACATGTAGCATATATTCATGGGTATTTCATATATGTGCATAAATCATATATGAATACTTGCACTATATATCATAGTATAGCATAACATGTATAAATCATAAAAGATTACCTGCAATAATATCATAGTATAGAATAGCGTCATACTTATAGTAAAAGACGTTCATATGCATTCATACATTTTAAGCAAATAATCCTCTACAATATGCATGAAGTCTAAATGCTTATATGTCGAACTAGAAATCATATGCAAACTATAGAATATTATCTTTTTTAAACCAGTACAATATTATTTCACATGATTTGACGATGCAGCCCTACAAAAAGTTTCTATACGCTGGTCTCGAACTCGCCGCCACATATACACAACTTGAGGAACGTAGACCTCGTACGAATTCATAAAATTTGGGTTCATAACATGATTTAACACAAAACATAATTTACTCAGCTGAAACATACCTCAAATGAACTATTCGACATAAATTGCTCTTTTGAAACACACTAATCTTCTTCCTTTAACCTCCAATTTAACTTCTCACTCGCTAAACTCTTACTAAAACCCTTTTGGAAGCTTGCAAGACAATTAAGACACTTCCAACACACATTCGACACCTCTACTGGCTGTCATGAATGAAAAAAACACGAAAAACGATGCAAGAGAAAAGGATTTGTGCTTACAGAATTTACCCGTGAGCCCTAAAATCCCAAGTTACAGCTTCTCAGTGTTGCCCGGTTCGCTTACGTGTTCGCGGCTACCCACTCCCCTGCACTATAACAATGTTAAATTTATCGATTCGCCTGCTAGTTACAGCTTCTGACGTTAATTGGCTACCGATAAACTATACCGCAGACATCTCTATGACGGATTATTACGATGCAAATGTTGATGTCAAATTGTCTAAAAACGTTCTGACGCAAAATCAGTCAATAAATATTGCACCTGATAGTTCTTCGTCACTACATACTAACGACCGACAAATACGGCCACAAAATCCACGCCACAAACCATAGTGACGGAATATTCCACCGCTGATATGTTTGCAACCAGCGTTTTTAAGTTGATTTGCTTTTACACTTTTTTCTAGTTCATAGTTGGTGCGCTTGTTCTTTACAAAAAAGAATAAAAATTAAGTTTAAATGACTTCACTGTACAATTGAAAACTATATATAGGCAAGAAAATACAAATGATAGAATGGAAATACAATAAAAGTGTCAAATTTCTCATTTAAGAGAATAAATTACATAATAAAGATGGAATAATCTTAATTTTTAAATTTTCAATTTGATAAATCTCTTTGATAGAGAACTACAAGATTGATTGATCTACAATTTTCTATAATATTAAGTGTGATTATTTTTATCTATTGTAAACATATATCGCCAATAAATATATATCTAAAGTTGTATTAATCTATTGAATAATAATGCTAATTGGATTCATGCATTATTGTTTAATGTTATTTTTTAGACTTGTTGGATCAAGATTTTATTTAAGTGGGCTAAGATTAGGTTTAAGAGTTTGGATCTATAGTCCACTGGGTTGTGCTTCAAAAAAGTTAATTTTAAGTTCTTAATTTCATTTTTTTAAGGGCAACCATGTAATCAAACTTGCTAAATTTTATATTGGCTTCAATTATTTTAGTAAATTGTTTTTTACACCTTTGCTCAATAATAAAACTTGGAGAAAATTTAAATATTGTTATTTTTTTTAGTGGTTGGATAAAACAAGATCTGATGGAAGCCAGTCTAAAATAGAGCTTGATTAGCAAATAATCCACTTTCAAGCCTACAAAAATGTTTTCGAGTTGATTTTGATTTTTCAATCAACTAATTTCAAATAAAAAATGGTCATTTAATTTTGCATCAAATTTAAATCATATTAATNTGTGCTTCTTACTTTATTATTTGATGACCAATATATAATTTATTTTGTTAAAATAATAATCTCATTTCATAATTTAAAAATAAAGGATGTTTATAAACCACCATAAAAAATATTTGCTACATAACTATAATTTGAGCCAAAGCCTACTCTCGTAAGTTAATTCAGCTAGATTAACAATTTGAGATTGATCATGTGGAAAAAATAAGTAGATTCTATCAAAATGTTGTTGGCATTCCTTCAATTAAGGGTATGTTTGCTTTGGCATTCGGGCCCGAGTTCTGAACCGAACAAAAAAAGAAAGTGTTCAATTTAAGTGTTCGTGTGGATCGCGATTCAACATGGACACAATTTTTCTTTTTTTTTAAAAATCATGTCCGCTCCATTGACCCCTGAGTTCCGCGTTCCATTTTTTTTCCTGATTTAGGGCTTGTTCGCACAACCACTTCACAAATACCCTTACCCCACTCCTGCTAGAAATCACTGTCAGTCATCTCATGCCTAAACCTTTGTCAAAACCTTGTGATCGAAGTTACCTGGAAAGGCAAGTACAGGATCAAAATGTACGAAAACCTCCGAAACTCCCATCTTCCTCCCCCTTCCGCTCCGCTCCTACTCAAATGCAAATAATAGTCTGGACTAGAGTTAGCTGGAAATTTTTGTCAATAAGATTATTTACTGATATTAATTTTGTCATCCTTGTTCGAGCACAGAAAGAAGTGNTTTGAACCGAACAAAAAAAGAAAGCGTTCGATTTAGGTGTTCGTGTGGATCGCGATTCAACATGGACACAACTTTTCTTTTTTTTTAAATCATGTCAGCTCCATTGCCCCCTCAGTTCCGCGTTCCATTTTTTTTTTCTGATTTAGGGCTTGTTCGCACAACCACTTCGCATATCCCCTTACTTCAGTCTTGCTAGAAATCACTGTAAGTCATCTCATGCCTAAACCTTTGTCAAAACCTTGTGATCAAAGTTACCTGGAAAGGCAACTACAGGATCAAAATGTACGAAGACCTCTAAAACTCCCACTTCCTCCCCCTTCCGCTCCGCTCCTACTCAAATGCAAGTAATAGTCAGGACTAGAGTTAGCTGGAAATTTTTGTCAATAAGATTCTTTACTGATATTAATTTTGTCATTCTTGTTCGAGCACAAAAAGAAGTTAATTGCTTGAGAGGGTTGATTAATGGAGGACCTGATAGATTGGAAAGTGAATTGCTACATGTTCAAATTTTTATTGAGCTTATTAAAGGTGTTGTTTATTTCAATAAATTGGTAGTTTAGGCAAAGTGGGTGAAGCTGTTGATATGATAGGCTACCACTAAGAAAAACATCCTAATGTTCCAGAGCTGAAAATTATCTTATTTTATTTTCAAATAGAGAAGCATATTTCAAACATTTATCCACAAATAAATATAACAGAGTACTTTCAAAACAAAAAAAGTTTCAAACAAAAGAACTGCTTCTGCAACAACAATTCTTAAATAACAAATTTCTCACATCCATTTTTGAACTGAGATTCCATGCAATTACAATTGTCCCAAATGCACCCTAAGTTTCCACTAGAGGCTCTATCTAAGCTTCCAATAATGGTTCCAACTCCAATGATCCTTTCCCCTCTACAAGTCAAACGACAACAACACAGAGAAAAATAGCTTAATGTAATGCCATCTGGCACCATTGTTTATAACGAAATAATAAAGCAGTTAATTCATTCTCAAGTATAAAGCAAACCTTAGAAAAACACAAATTTAATAAATGACTACAAAACTTAAAAAAAAAAAACGCCCAAAGGAAGCAAAGCTTGATTCAACATTCCCAAAACAACTTTTCTAAAAAGAAAATCAAAATTGTCAATATTTGTAATGCTCGTTTAAAAAAAATTATAATTAAACCAACAATATTAAGATAATAAAGAAGTTCGATGCGCCAAATTAATTGGATTGTTAGAGAAATAAATGCCATCATCGCAGAAAACCATTTAACTTGTTCTCTAAAGAAAGAACCGAACACATGCAACGGCACGCTCAAAGCAATTTTCACACAAAAAATAATGGCAGGAGTGGAGATCAACATAGAAGGATTTTAAGAAAAGATAAAGCAAAATCATTGAACAAATTTGGAAAAAAAAATATAAATAGTCATGAAGCCCTTTCATCCAATCTCAAATATCATAATATAAACATCCATGGCATGATAAAATAAGGCAAACTGGCAGCAAAAGCAGCATCAAACAGACGAATTAAAATAAGTTTTCCTTTACGGAAACAAAGTTGCGCTAAGAAAGTTCATTCTAAAACGCTCCAAACCTCTAACGTAATCCCCATTTAAAAATAAACAAAGTTGGAAAAGGCTCCAAACTGTAGATCTAACGGTAAGATTTCTGGAACCTCGCACGAGCGCCGCGACCACCAAACTTCTTCGGCTCGCAGCGGCGCGGATCAGCCACTAGGAGTGTACGATCATACCTAATGAAGATGTCCTTGACCTCCTTCTTGGAGTGTTCGTCCACGTACTTCTGGTAATAAGCGACAAGAGCTTTGGCTATGCTCTGGCGAATGGCGTAAATCTGAGAAGTCTTACCACCGCCGCGAACGCGGATGCGCATGTCAACGCCGCG
>JXCR01089257.1:15936-35784 GCA_002079205.1 Phalaenopsis hybrid cultivar | reverse complement strand
ACACACACACACACACGCATACAAACATATTCAATTTTGGATGAGGCCAAAGTCCTAACCAAATATCTTACACACGCACATACTCAATTTCAAAGTCCTAACCAAATAGAGATGTAATATAATACTACAATGATAAATTGCACATTAGACCCTAACTTTCTGATTCACTTTAGTCAATAAGTAATCAATAATAATCAAATTTTAATATTTTTTTTTAAAAAAATTATGTTTAAATTTTGGTCAAAATTAAATGATGCGACAAAATACATCTGGGCAGAATATTCTGATTATTTTTTTCAAATTAATTTTAAAAATATTTAATTTCTTTTAAATTAGTGAAATGCAAGTTAAAGTAATTAAAGTTTTTGTTATGTTATTATAAGAAAATTAAGTAATATAAAGTTTTAAATTTGGGCCCTCTATACGCACCACTTAATTTTTTTAACAAATCAAGTCGCATTCTCTCAAATATAAAAATTTAGGCAAAAAAAAAAAAAAAAGGTTTTAAAACTTTATTTTCTAACGACTTATATCAATAAATTCAAGTCAATGAAATATAACTTTCCTTCATAAAAACCTGATTCTATGACAAATTATGCTCTTTTTAATATAGTTAGAAAATCATTTAATAGAAAGCGACCTGATTCGTTTGTCCACCTTGTGAATAATATATATATATATATATATATAAAGAAAATTGATATTTGACAGAAGTTCGAATATCGATTTCCCCTGCGCAATCCAACCCCATGATGAAAGCTTGCGCATGTGCCTATAATTCGACCCCCCACGCACCACGGTAGGGATCGAACCCATGCCCGAGGGGACTTAACAACTGGACAAGAAATACAACACACACACACGCGCGCGCGCACACACACAGACACACAGGATCGAACCCTTGCCAGAGGGGACTTACGATGACACATACACACGCCCGCCCACATGGGATATTGAGTAATCTACCAAAAAAATTAGGTAGATATTATTTATTTAATTAAAAAAAAGTAAGATTTACATACATACTGCTCAATTACTACGTATTTACATGTCTAACCCCTAAACTTAAATTTTGACATATAATTCATCTTTTCAGTACACAAAAATGAGTGTTCCACATTTTAAAAATTAAAATGATGATACATGGTGATATTAAACTTANAGTACACAAAAATGAGTGTTCCACATTTTAAAAATTAAAATGATGATACATGGTGATATTAAACTTAAAAAATAATTTTAAATGTTAGTTATATAAATACATAGCAATTCGGTGACATTAATGCAAACACTCCAAAAAGAATATAAAAGAAAATTAAAAGACACGAAGAGAATAAATAGATAAATCTATCATTTTCTTTTTCTTCTATTGCTCTAAATATCTNATTAAACTTAAAAAAATAATTTTAAATGTTAGTTATATAAATACATAGCAATTCGGTGACATTAATGCAAACACTCCAAAAAGAACATAAAAGAAAATTAAAAGACACGAAGAGAATAAATAGATAAATCTATCATTTTCTTTTTCTTCTATTGCTCTAAATATCTTTTTTTTTTCTTTAAATGATGTAGCTCGAACTTACACCTCTAGAGAAACATCCTTCTTCTCTAGCCACTACGTAAACAAATAGCTTCACCGAGTGCCATAACATGTCGGAAGAGACTACATCTTTCTTCTTGTAATTAANTAGCCACTACGTAAACAAATAGCTTCACCGAGTGCCATAACATGTCGGAAGAGACTACATCTTTCTTCTAGCTAACTCTAAAAAAGAATCTAGATGACCCTCTACGCAACATGTTGGATGAATCTCTACGCAACATGTCGAGATAAATACATATATTAATAGTTTCTTTATATACAAGCTAAAATATTTTGAAATTCAATGAAACTATTTTATCAAAATTTTTTGGAACAAATGACAAGTTGTAAACATGTTAAAAAACTAGAAAGCATCCCACAATAGCAACATTAATCATGCTTGGCGAAGGTGAGTCGGGTTGTTAATTATGGATGATACTTTAGAAACAACTCGGACTATGTCNTGAAACTATTTTATCAAAATTTTTTGGAACAAATGACAAGTTGTAAACATGTTAAAAAACTAGAAAGCATCCTACAATAGCAACATTAATCATGTTTGGCGACGGTGAGTCGGGTTGTTAATTATGGATGATACTTTAGAAACAACTCGGACTATGTCAACAATATTGACAATCTATTAAGGAAGATTTGAATAACAAAGGCATTACAACTAGAGGGATTTATTGAATGAGGAGCAAATCAAACTAGATTTGATATTCAAAATTATGATAGCTCAAATTTTCTTTCATCATAGTTAATTTTTACAAACAATTTTAACAAAATTTTCCACAAAAGTTGTGAGGAAGTAGACAACATAGGTTGCTAGCCTACAAGAGAAGATAAGGGAAGGAGTATACCTTAGAGGTTCATAAAGTATGAAAACTAATGCACTACTAGTCTTAGAGGTTACTTCTTCAATAGATAATTAAAGAAAAAAGAGTAAGGGACAGAGAACACACAAAAAGTTACACATTGATTCAATCATACAATCTACATCCATTGTATCTAAAAAATATAGGAGGTATTCTTTGTAGTTTTAGTTGAGCTCATTTTAAGAAGAAAATAATTGAGAAATTGCTAGAGAGAAAAAGATCAAGAAGAAATATACTAGCAAGAAGAATAATAATAGATTCAATAATTAAAAAAAAAAAAAAAGAATAGCCAAACAAATAGGTTCACAAATCCTGATGGGAGATTCATGTTGATGTCCAGACAATATTCGTGCCATGAAATTTCCCGAGGGTTAATTTTTCTAGGTGATCAATTTTCGAGACATGAGAATATTTGTGCCTAAAATTTCCCAATGGTTTCAAGTAATTTTGTAATCTCCAAACACTTTGTTATTTGAGACAAAAATTTCAAAAACACCAACTCAAAATACATTCATACTTGAGACACTCAATATAGCAAACTACATGATACAAACAACATTTGAATCAAAATTCAAATTAGCCTAAATTAAGCATTCAAAAGCATAAACATAATTTCTCGAGGCCATTTAAATGGTCAAAAGCCCCCAAAACATGCATGTTTAGAGTAAAAACAATAATCAAGGCAATCAATCTCAATATAACAATCTCGCGGATACCAACAAGGTTTGAAGCCAAATTCAAATGAGCCTAAATTAAGCACTCAGAGCATAATTTTAATCTCTCGATGCAATTTGACAAATAGACTCAACAATATGCATGTTAAGAGTTGAAACAAACATCATAATGTGACAAATACATCCAATCCATCATTAAACAATTTTTACATTATTATCCTACATTTTCCACTTTCAACAAACTTCAAACAAATTAGTGGATTTATTTCAATTGATCTACACCCCATGATTTTTTTCATTAAAGAATTTTCACATTAACCGCCTTTGGGGCCTCATATTTGGGTTATTTTTCCTCATTTTATGGAACATGTAGAATCCACAGACAAGTTGAGACAATTCAGTAAGCTAGACAGCTATAAAGAATATGAAAGGCTTTTAATCTTGACATAAAAAAACAAATAAAAGCTTCATTTTTCCTATGGCTTATAAAAACTTTTTAAGATGTTTAGTGTCCTCTTCATTAGTTAGAAATATTTTTTTTTACAATTGAGTAATTAATTAAGGTCAGTGAGTTCCTTTCAGCTTAACATATATGACTCTGAGACCCACTTCTTTAATAAAAATTTGATATATATCCAGTTCAATTTGACAAAGTTTTCCCATCTTGCAAATAACAGAAAATTTTCAAAATAAAAGAAAAAGTAAAGCAGCATCAGAACTCAAGAGATTCTGCCTTGATATCACTACCACCTAAGCTCCTTCGAGGTTGCAAGCTGCATATAATCAAGGCAATATAAAAAGGTACAGCCTTCTCAAGTTGCAGGAATAAGGGAGGAGAGCGCAACAAAGTTACCCATGCGAGTGATGTATATTAAACTGGAGGTATGAGTTTGTGTGTAGCATTTGATGTGCTCCCTCTCGGCCTACGATGCGTCTCTGTAGCTGACCACCATGATCTTCCAACAACGAGCATTCGCCTTGAAAGGTTGGCACCGAGGTCTTCATTTGATCTTCATATTCATGTTGGAATTAAAAAAAAAAAAGAGCAAAGTGGATATATTGGACGATTGTTGGAGCTCAATTGGTTAGATGAAAATTAAAATTCACGATGAATGTCATACAATGTGTAGGTAAATTACAAAATGTCAAAGTAGTCTGCTGAATATTTAGACATTTTAATCACAAAGTTTATAAAAGTATAAAAATAGTCCATAAACTCTTCTAATATAGGCTGAAATAATCCCCATGGAGGACTATTTTAGCCCTCATTAAAAGAGTTAGAGATTAAATTGGCATTTTATGGACTTTTGGATTAAAATGGACTATTACAAAGAGTCGGAAGAAAATTTTGACACTTTTCTCGTAGATTACATATAGATCCTGAGATATAGAATATGTTTGAATCACTTAATCCACAATGTGTTCTTACTTCTAATCATATATTTCTCTAAGGGGGAGGAAGAACCAGTTTTCATAATTATCATCATGTTCAAACATAACAATATAATTTATTGTTTGGGAAAGTTATTGTTCTAGTTAGGATCTTTATCCAAGTATAAGGTGAGACTTTCATCTCTGACAATATGGATAGCCCAAAACAAAAAAAAATAATTCTAAAATCAATTAAAGGTATTTGGTTGGGTCTTAATTTTATCATGGATTCAATATTCATTGTTTGGTTGAAGTGTCTCATGAAATCTGAGGATTGACCAAGTATTTTCCTATTTCAGTTTGATTTTATTTGAGATAGGCTTTAAGACAATACCTTTTTACCGAGCTATGGATGCTTTTACTGGACATTTATAGGAGGATCTACCTTGGTGTATACTTTTCGCTGATGATATTCTTCTTGTGGATAAGACTAAAAAAAGAGTTGAGGAAAAACTTGAATTATGGAGACCAACTTTAGAGTCTAAAGATCTTTGTTTGAGTAGATCTAAAACTAAATACATAGAATGTAATTTTAGTAGTAGTAGATCTAGTGGCGGAGTTGTAACAATGGGTAATCAAATCATTAAAATGAGTGAATGCTTTAGAAATTTCAGGTCTATTGTTCAAAGTGATAGTAATGTAGATGGGGATGTTATTAGTTGAATTCAAGTTTGATGGTTGAAGTGGAGGAATGCATCGGGCCTATTGTGAGATATCTCGGGTCTATTGTTCAAAGTGTGGTGATGTAGATGGGGATGTTATCAGTAGAATTCAAGTTGGATGGTTGAAGTGGAGGAATGCATCGAGTCTATTGTGTGATAGAAAACTACTGCATAGACTTCAAGGAAAATTTTATAAGATGGTGGTAAGACCTACAATACTTTATGGCGCAAAATATTAGCCTATAAAAGAGAAACATAAAACTAAGTTAAGTGTTGCTGAGATGAGAACGCTAAGGTGGATAAGTGGCTTCAACACTTAGAGATAAAATGTGAAATGAATATATTTTTTATTGGGTTGGTGTAGCTCGAGTAGCAGAAAAGATAAATAAGAGTTGTTGCAGATGGTTTGGTCAGATTAAATGTCGACCATCTAATGATTCTATTAGAAGAGCAGATGATTTAAATACAATTTATGTTAAGAAAGGAAGAGTTAGACCTAAAAAGACTTGGGCATGATGTATAAAAATGATCTTAATTTATTAGAATTAAATAAAAATATGACACTCAATAGGACACAATGGAGAAAAAAAATTATGTACAATATCCCACTTAGTGGGATAAAGACTTGTTGTTGTTGATTGAAGGTTCTCATGCTAAAATCAATAAAAACAATCAACGTGAGAGATTGTTGGAGCTAAAACCAACCTTGATTTTTATTTAATCTAACCAATTATAACAAGTTTTGTTGTTTAATATCTTTTATATTTAGAACCCATTTGATTAAGGATAAAAATAAAAATCCACAAAAAAAATACAAGTGATACTTTTTAACACTAAAAACAATTAAGCATGCTTGATTGGAACTAATTTTATCAAAAGTTTTGAATCCAATATTTAATTGTGATTGTGTGTTCAAACATTTTGCATGTGAGAAACAAAATTTTTATCTTGGAGGATTTTTTGCAAGGCATAATCAAGGAAGATGGCATACCAGTTGTGTTTCTTGCAGCAGGCCCTGCATCTAGCTGATGTTGCAACACTATGTCATCAGAAAGTATCTACAATAAATAAGAGCCAAATTTACTTCCAGAACATATGCTGTAAAACTCTACAAATGAGCTCCCTAAAGAAAAGAGTACAGCTAAGGAGTTCCAACGTCAGCAAATCACCAAATTTAAGTAAACTGTCAAAATAGTCCCTTGACTATTCACATGGGGCCATTTTAGTTCCTGAGTTTATAAGAGCATTAAATTAGTCCCTAGACTCTTTTAATGAGAGCTGAAATAATCCCCATTGGAGACTATTTCAACCCATATTAAGAGAATCCAGACTCTGGAACTAAAATGAACCCCTACAAAGAGCCAGAGAATCATTTAATACTTTTCTCCAAGAAATTAATTGAAGTTGAAACTTCTAAAAATTTACCTCAGCAGACATGGGTAACTGAAAGGTTTCCTGTGGAATAGTAAGGCTGGGTACAATGGTTTGAATTTGATGGGATGATGCTCGCTGATTCTGTGAAAAAGGTTCTTGATTGAGAGAAAGAATTCCTTTACACGTGTTTAGTGCTATCTTATTATCGGTGCTGAAGCCCATGCAGATCTCAGACGCTTGAAGTGGTGTTTGTTTCATCCCCGATAGATATATGTCATGTAGATTCAAACCGTTCCGCATCGACAACATCTTAGACAACAAAAATCAAAATGAGTCAAAAAGAGATATTACTTGAACTAAAAAGAAGCAAATGTTTAAATGAAGTAGCATTTACATGCAGATGAGTAGATCACTTAATTTCTATGTATTTACAAACCCAAATTTTGCTTTCTATATTTATACCATCTAAATCTTTTATATCACATAAACAATTTCACCATTTTAACTTTAAGAAAGCGAAATACACCTTTTCATGTATGGCTAATGTGGTATGTATGTAAGAATTGAAGTTGAGGAGTTATAGTGTAAATACGTAAAAATTGAGTGGTATATATCTAAATCTTCCTTAAAAGACTGCTATCATGTCTACAGCAGAATTCAAAAGTGGTTTGAGATTTGGTTGAGCAAAGATGTTTTCTGTTTATTATTAACTAGTTATTCAAACCATTGATGGTTTCTCTAATTAAAAAACTATTTAATTCATGTAAGTAACTAATCTTAATGCTTTCCAAGATTTTAGTGGGCTTTTGTAAAAATATACTTATTTATATAATTGTTATAGTCAAATGAATATTGTTTAATATTTTCTTTATTTTTATATCCAATCTCTCTATACAAATACAGTAGAGGTTAATAAAAGAGCCCCGTCATCTTTGAATAATAATTAATTTTGCATTTCATCATCAACGTCAGTAGAATTATCCCAATTATTTGGGATTGAATCATTTTCTCCATTAGTTCTACAATAGTAGTTGAGGTAGTAAATCTATTTTGTTTTAATATATTTGAACAATTTCCATTCATATTATTTTTTAGGGAAAAATCAAAATGGTCCTCTGGCTCTTGAAGTGTCAATTTAGTCCACAGAATCTTTTAGTATGCTTTAAATAGTCCTCAGCGAGAGGACTATTTTAGTCAGGGGACTAAAATGGCTAATGTAAATAGTGAGGGGACTATTTTGTCATTTCACTTGATTACTTTTTACCTACACCTTTTCCTATAATCCTTTCACATCTACATTATTTTGTGGTTTTTAATAGAACAAGTACCATACTCAAAATTTCCTCTCTAAATATCTCTCTTCTTTATATCTCTATATTCCTCTCTTCATTGATCCATCCTCACTAGAGCTATTAGTGGGTTCGAGTGTCACCCATAGACATGTTTGGATCCAACATTTTGGATATTCTTTTAACTTGGCTCTATAAAAAAGTTAATCCCCAAATTAATGTTGTCGGGGGCTTCGTGCATTGAGCTACACACTTTTTTTCTACTTTAAAGTTTGAGATCAAAACTACAAATTCAATATGATGAATACAATATATACCCACCTAATGTTAATAATCTGATTTCCTAAACATGCAGCATGTGCAAAGTCTATCCTTTCAATAAACCATCCATCAGAGAAACAAAGAAACATGCACTACCCTAAAAAAATAAATGGACAGACACTTACAAATGCGCAAATATTACATATCATGACAAATTCTAAAATAAGGAACAAGAACATCAATGGTTTATGAATAGTTTGCGGCACAAGTGCTTGCAAATTTTGCTTCAAGTATGGTAAGTATTGTTTCTCTTCAAGAAAACAGGTGATCAAAAAATTCTAGAAAAATAAATACAACGTCGTCTATAAATGAATAGAAATAGACTTGGAGTTCAACTCATATATAACTATCACGGAAAACAGGCATATCATCCAGAATTTCCCTATTTTTACATACCACCCAATACCTACGTATTTACACGTCTAATACCTAAATTTTACTTCTAACATTTATACCACCCAATTTTTCATATCACATCAAAAATATGATCTTTTTTACTTTTAAAAGTGATGTGCACCTTTCCACGTATAGGCAAGGTGGCATGTATGTAAAATTTGAAGTTTAGGTGTAAGATATGTAAAATTGTAAATAAATAAGAATTGAATTGTATGCATGTAAATCCACCTAAAATCAACTATTTTTCCAGTAAACCACCTCAGATGAGATGAGCCAAGTTGACTGTGATACGAATTGAATAAAATGTTAACCGACTAGGAGGGGGAAATATCTAAAATTGTGTAAAGATCTACTCTTTTTTGCAGAATTATGTCGAAAGGACATAATGACTAGTAATAAATTTCAATAAATCTGATAATCACTAAACATTTAAGGTGTCGGAGAAGTCCCATTCCAAGAACTATAAGTTAAATCATTATTTTTTTTGGATCCTGAAAGCTATTATCAATTTGAAACTAATATTGTCGAAAAGAGAAAAATAGAAATATATCAAAAAAAAAAAAAAAAATTCCCAAATTACTTAGTCGGTTAACATTTTATTACCAATTATATATTTATAAAACAATATAAAAAAACATGATTACCTAGTGTTAGCCATGTAGCATGAAGAATTGCATCTGTTCCACACCATAAAATAATTTCCAAAGCATGTTGGATGAAATTATCAAAAAATCACATTGTTTGAATAAAGATAGGTGTAGACTAGGGATGGTAATAACCCACATAAATAAAAAATGCTACCATCATCATCATTAGCATATAAAATTACTATCTTTCATTGTGTGTTTATAAACAATATATGTTTATTTAGTAACCTTATTTTCAACCGATCTTACACCAACTTTTCTTCTAATATAACTTTTCCATAAATTATCCTTCATAATTTTACCACTCATCAATCATAACATTCTCAACTCTATCACACGCAAAATAGATATCGATTTTTCTTTGGGGGCTGACATTCAGATCCATACAACATCATAGCCTAATTATAGATTTTAAAAAATTACCTTAAACATCCATGATATCAACTTATTACACAAAATTCCCAAGCTACTTCATCATATTAACCATCTAGCCAAAACTTCAAAAGTTATATCATCATAAATATCTTCATTCTTTTGTATAATAAATCCAAGTTAACTTAAACCTATCGTACCCATATATCTTCTTGTCTTCTAACAATATTGATTAGTAAATATTAACATTATGTCCATTACAATTACATATCATATATTCAATCTTTATTCTACTAAAGTTAGGACAACTATCTCCTAAGCACTTCCTCTAATGTTCTAGCTTCTCACATGTTTTAGTGAAATTTTTAAAAATTAAAATTTATATCAAATACCTTCATAAGTATTTCCATAATCAGTAGAATATGTATTTAATGTTGATCCTTGATATAAAACTAGGTAATTAGAAATGCTTCAATCACTTCACAACTACTTTTAATATTAGTCAATGCTCCATTATACCTATCTTTGATATAAATATATCTTAAAGCATATCAAATCAATTCTCATGGTATAGAGCATATGTCTTCTCAAGACAACAAAACAAATAAATAAATAAATAATTTCTTTGCATCTATACTTCTTCAATAATTGTATTAACATAAAAAATGTTTCAAATGTAGATTTTCATGGCATTAAACTAAATCAGCTCTTCAAAATTGATGTAATTTCTCTAAGTTTATATTCCATTATTAGCTCCTATGACCACTGTATGATTCATAAATTTGATTATTTTATAATTAGAGCATTCTTGAACATCACTTTTATTTTGAATGTTAAAACTAAAATGCTTCTTTTTGAATAATGTAACATCATATTGGTTTTTGAAATTTTATTAAAATAATTTGAGAAACAAATCACTACAATATCAACACAATTCTCAAGTCCTAAAAGGTAATTCCTATGGGACCTTACACATTTTTTTAAGAGTCAACTCCACTCCACGTTTTTGTGAAAACATAATAGACTCCGCAATATTGTTTGTTAAACTCTTCCAAAATAACTTATTTAAATTTCTCATTCACTAATTTCTTAAATGAACACTTCAACTCTTTCTTGATGTCTTTATTCTAAACCAAAATCCTATTATTTTCATTTTTAATATATCTAACTTGATCACAATACCAACATCTATTATGCCTATTCTTAGCTATTCCATCTCTCTCCTTTTCTTCTTAGTACTAAGCCATTATGAAATTAATCAAAAAATGTTGTTTTTACTTAACACATGACAATATTTGTAAGACTTCTAGGCTATGGAGGAACAACCAGTCCTCAAAGGGAGAGGGGCTGCCGCACCTCCCTTTCACTTCTCTCCACTTTCCCTCTTTCCTTCTTAGCACCTTCCTAATCTTCTAAATCAAAATTTATGAATATTTTATTCATCTTTCCTAAAACTGAATTTCCATTACAATCACTTACATAAAATGAATTTTCAAATCATAATTCCTAAATACTTTATTCCTCCTTCCTAAATCTGAATTTTCATTATAATCTCTTTCCTAAACTGAATTTTCAAATCAAAATTTCTAAATATTGTTTTTCCCTCTTTCCTAAATCTGAAATATTGATTATAATCTCTTTCCTAAACTGAATTTCCAAATCAAAATTTTTGAATATTTTATTCCTCTTCTCAAAATCTGAAATCTTGATTTAATTCTTCTTTCTTATTTTAAGAATTGTCTAAAATAAATTCCTAGCTTTATTGTAATTATAGGATGATGTGCTTAGAATTAAGCGTCTTGTTGTTTATATATGAAATAAAGTTTAGCCTTAGTATTTTTCCCTTCGAGAGTTGTATCCAACATCGAGGTAATGCTCCAACTGTCCCTCGTCCGAGGTGGTGATCGTCTCCACTGATCCGAGTGGTGCTCCAGGTGGTGCTAGACCCCGACGAGATCTTTATCTATCCTTCCACCCTTCTTGTTGTTGTCCACCCGCTTCCCAGCCCTACAGCAAGCCACCACACCTCTTCATCGAAAACTATCGGTTGCTGTCCTCCCATCAACCTGCTGCCAGCCTTCTCCCAGCAAGGCCGCAACTCCCTATACTCCATCCCAACACTCAATCGTCATTCCTAAACAACCCAATCTTGTTGTCCACTTGCCCAGAATTCCTCCCAGTAATCTACCTTGTTGTCCACTTGCCCAGAATTCCTCCCAGTAATCTACCTTGTTGTCCAGGCAGACCTTTCCCATTGCGCCGGTAATTTTCGTGCTCGTTGTCCGCCCTTTGAAAGTGCCGACAAGTCTTCCCCGCTACTGCCCTACTTTCCCAGTTTCGTTACGCAACTTCCAACCTACCTCCAGCCGTCCAACAAACCTTCCTGCCACCTTAACCTACCGCCTCCCTCTTCCAGTTCACCTTCCAACCCCTGCTGACCCCTTTCTTATTCACACTCGTTGTCCCCAAGCCTCTGAATCCACTGAGCCAACCTCCATCGCCCTTGGGATACAGTTTCAAGGAGCTGGCTTGTATCTTTATGTTTGTCGTTTATTTCATGTTTTGAAGAGTTGTTGTAACTAATTTCAAATTAATAATAATATTTGTGTTTCTTTTGTAGTTTGGACTTTTTACTTCGATATCATTTGGTATCAGAGCTAGCCCACCCCTAGTCCTATTCTAGGGTTTCCTAATATCCGTCTCCCGCAAGCCACCTCTAACCAAAAACTTTCTATCTTAAAAACTTCGACGGATGAAGTCAAAGCTCCTCAACCTCGAGAAATTGATGCGGGAGCTTACCACCCATAGTACTGTAGGAGTTACAATACCACTAGCACGGTTACTGTAGCTACTACAGTAAACGCAACTCCCCTTTCCTATTTAATACATTTCCTTTCCTTTCCAGATGATTTCCCATTATAATTCATTTCCTTTTCTACTTCGTTCCTGCTCCCCTCCTTGCCTATTATATATCTTTTCTATCCTACTCTTTACCTATTTTATCTACTAATCTCCTCTTTATATAGGTGATGTTATTTGAGGATAGGGAGTAGTTTTGTGAGTGCAAATTTCTGAGTACTGCCGTAGAGGTATTCTTCTCCTCTGGGCGCTGTACCGGATGAAGAGAAGGTGCTCCTTCTGAGGTGGTGACTGTCTCCAAGGGTTCGGGTGGTGTTTCGGCTGTAGCTCACTCCAAAGAGACATATCCTTCCGCAGCCCGGCTTCTAACAGCAGCAAACCACTCGACCTTGCTATTATCTTCATTCCGTGTAGTTTTTCGACGTTTACTGCAGCTATCCTGCTGCTGCGAACCAATTTTTCTCCATTGTTGTTGTTGTTGTTGGAATTTGGCTCGAGAGAACCTACATGGTGGTATACCTCCAGCTCATATTATGCCAAACAAGAACGGATCGATAGGGAGAAATGCTCGCAAGTGAAAAAAGCTCCACAGATGCTTTGGGAGACGATGAAGTTGCCAGTGGGACTCAGGGGTGGCTGGCAACGACACAAAAGCTTGACCTATGACGTCAAAGCTCCCCCAACCTTGGAAGACTAATGCGGGGGCTATGGAGGACCGACCAGTCCTCAAAGGGAGGGGGGCTGTCGCTCCTCCCCTTCGCTTCTCTGCCCTTCCCCTCTTTCCTTCTTAGCAGCTTCCTAATAAATCTTTCTAAATCAAAATTTCTGAAAATTTTTATTGCTTTTTCCTAAATCTAATTTTTTGTTATAATTTCTTTCCAAAATTAAATTTCCAAATCAGAACATCTGAATATTTTATTCCTCTTTCAAAAATTAAAATTCAAATTTAAGTTTCTTTCTTATTTTAAGTATTGCCTAAAATAAAGTCCTAGTATTTATTATAAATAAATGACGATTTACTTAAAGTTAGGTGGTGTTGTTATTAAAATCTGAAATCAGATTTTAGTCTTGGTATTTTCCCCTTTGAGAATTCTATCCGACATCGAGATAGTGCTCCGGCTGTCCCTCGCGATCATCTCCAAGGGTCCGGGTGATACTCCAGCTGTAACTCGACTTTGACGACATATTTATCTATCCTTCCACCCTTCTTGTTGTTGTCTACCAGCTTCCCAACCCTATAACAGGCCACCAAACCTCTTCCCCAACAACCACCGATTTTTGTCCTCCCTACAACGTTCTGACAGCCTTCTCCCAACAAGGCCGCAACTCCCCATACTCCATCCCAACACTCAGCCGCCCTTCCTGAACAACCCAATATTATAGCCCACCTGCCCATAATTTCTCCCAATACTCAACCAACCCACTTCCAGCAGTCTACCATGTTTCCAGGCCTTTCCCATCACGCTAGCACTTCCTCGCTCGTTGTAACCGATTTCAAATTCAATAATAATATTTGTGTTTCTTTGTTGTTTGAGCTTTCTCCTCTGGTATCAATTTTTAACTTTCTTAAACTCATTATAAGTCTTAATAGTAATAGAGGATGTATTAAAATTTTTCCAATTTTTAAAAAGTGCATTTCTTTTACTTAATAACTCATTGACCTTCTTCATTGCACCACAAAATCTCCTTGTAAATCAATACAATTTAATTCTAAACTCTCTTAAAACTTCTTTAAATTTTATTTTAATAAATCTATTCATTTTATCCCAATATCAAGCTACAATATCTTGAAAGTTTAGTTTTGCAAAATTGAGAATCCAAAGTTAGATTTATGAAAAAAAATATAAAAATCGGTTGAGAATATAAGAGGTTTTAGTAGCATTCGTTGAAGATAAAAAGATGAGAAAAAAGAATATGCTTAGGAAANATCTTGAAAGTTTAGTTTTGCAAAATTGAGAATCCAAAGTTAAATTTATGAAAAAAAATATAAAAGATCGGTCGAGAATATAAGAGGTTTTAGTAACATTCGTTGAAGATAAAAAGATAAGAAAAAAAGAATATGCTTAGGAAGATAAAGAAAATTGTTAAATCCATAGTTAAAAATCAACATTTCTTTCAAACTCCACAAACTTTGTCAAAATTCTCTCAAAATGAAATCATCATCATTTTCTAAAATATATTTTCTATTTATGAGTAACTTACCCTTGGGTGGTTTAGGCATGCCTAATAATGAGTGAAGAGNAAACTTTGTCAAAATTCTCTCAAAATGAAATCATCATCATTTTCTAAAATATATTTTCTATTTATGAGTAACCTACCCTTGGGTGGTTTAGGCATGGCTAATAATGAGTGAAGAGACAATAATAATATGAGCAAATAAAGTTAATATAACATGATATGAAAGAAAAAAGGCAGATAAAAGTTTACATGGATTTAACTTAATCAAAAATATTTATAAAAAATAGATTTGATAATTCAAATGAATCAAATCATATTGAACAAAAATAAATGGTAAATGAGGACTCAAAATGCCATCCCCAAATAGTTAGATAAGAATAATGACGAAGGCAATGCTGATAATAATAAAACATTATCATCAATCCATCCAAAGATCGNAGCAAATAAAATTAATATAACATGATATGAAGGAAAAAAGGCAGATAAAAGTTTACATGGATTTAACTTAATCAAAAATATTTATAAAAAATTGATTTAATAGTTCAAATGAATCAAATCATATTGAACAACAATAAATGGTAAATGAGGATTCATAATGCCATCCCCAAATAGTTAGATAAGAATAATGACAATGGCAACGCTGATAATAATCAACAATTATCATCAATCCATCCCAAGGTCAATTTCATACCATACATTTATCATATGTTTGATAAAACATATATTTGTATGGGTAAATTTTTCTATAAGAGTAAAAAAAAAAANTATTTTCTTGGGTACGACTTACCTGAATATTTTTCAATTCAACATTCTACGTATACGGTGAGTTTGAATCATTAGAAATTATTCTATACAGAGTACGTACGCAACTTCACGTAGAGGTTATTGTGGGGTTATTGACGTGAAACTGTGAAGATTATTGAGAGGTTAATGCGGGGGTTAATGCAGGGGTTATTGAAACGAAACACCAGTGATTATTGAGGGTTTATTAGAGTGAAATTACGGAGGTTATTGAGGTTATTGAGGGGTTCTTGAGATATAATTAGACTTAATGTCCCAATAACTTCTCAATAANAAAAAAAAAATCTTTATGATGTATATTATTCAATAAATCCTTCCACTTATAAATAGAGGAGTCAATACACGATATCGAGAACAACATAATAACCATATTCTATTATATATATATAGTGATTTCCTAAAATAATAATTTATATGCTTACATTCCCCATTAAGCAGAAGAATATATATCAATTCTCTCCATCTAATTGCAAACCATGGAAAATTGAAGTAGGCCTAAATCTTTGATAATTATATCAACAAGCTATTTTGGCTTGAAAATACATGTTACAATCTAGGATAGCACCACATCAAGATTAGGGGTGTAAACGAGTCGAACACAAGCGAGTCCAGGCCCAGCTCGTGTTCGGCTCGTTTATATTTCAAGCTCAAAAAGTGTGTTCGTGTTCGACTCGTTTGCTTAGCGAGCTAAACACGAGCTATTCACGCAATGAGTCTTTTTGACAACCCTAATCACGTAGTCATAAGACGTTAAGGGTTGGGGCAAGATTTAAAAATTATTGTTTAAATTAAAACATCATTTGAATCTAATTTAATAATTTTTATTCTATTTTCTTAATTAATACTTTTAATTGATTATAAATCTTTGGAACCTTGTAGTCAATTAATTTTTTTAAAAACACTACTCATCAATTTTATATATATATATATACATATATATATATTGAAGAGCCTAAGGGCTGATTTTATTGAAATAAAAAAAATACATAAATGTTATATGAGAGAGCCCAATAGAGACACACTACCCATACGATACCAAGTACAGTACTACCCCAACAAAAAGATACATATAGACTCAAAAAAATTTAAAACAAGTAGCTAGGGATGAGGCAATTTACTCCTGTAATTTCCTTTAGTTTAAGGTGCAGAATCAGATAACAAACTTTGAAGTGTCGTGTCATTGTCAAGAGTAACCAAAGTATCATCCATTAAATTTCCAAGTTGGAGTGTGCCCTCGCCTTCTTCCTTTGTCGGGAAGTGTAAACCTGTCATTCTTCATCTGAAAATTTGCTCATGTGATCCTCGATCTGATTAGATATTAGAACAACAGTAGAAGAAAAGACAATCGTTGCCACAGCAATATGTTCTAGTGTATGTGAAGTGTGAATTGTCACATCTGCACTTGATGCTTCCTGAATAGGAGCTGCGGGGCTATACTGACTTTCGGTTCGAACATTATCCCTTATAGTATGATTAGAAGAAGGGTGGGGGCAGACATCATTTCCTGTCTTGTGGTGATTCCCTCCTCAGGTTGGCTATCTTCAGGTTTGTTGGGAGCGCGTTCAGGCACGTGAGGTGCACTAACATGTTCCTGCTTTTGACTATTGGTTTTCAACTGTGGATGCAATCTGAAACATTTCTCTTCTGGGTGTCCAAACATCTTGCAGTGCTTGCAGTAGTGAGGTTTTTGTTCCATAATATTTTTTTGTCAATAACCATTGCGAGCAGAGTCAAGTCAGACTTCTTCTACATCCGGTAGTGTAATATCTCTTTCAATCTAAATGCTTGCAATAGAGGGCCTTGAGAAATGACTTGTAGGTGTGTCTACCTGTAAAGGTTTTCCCAGGATAGTCCCAATTGCACATAAGATAGGTAGGTCAAAGAATTGAAGCTTGAATTCAGGTAATGAGAACCAGATATGCGCAATTGGGGGTTCTTGACTGTGATCAAAATCAGGGGTCCATTTGAGCAATTTCATATGATTGCCCTCGATTGTGATTAATTTTTTTGCGAAAATCCTTGTATAATCTTCTTTTATGTTCAATTGTATCATAACATATCTTCCGTCGAAAAGACCCACCTGTCAAGCCCCAACTAGTTTGAAAATTTCAAAAACCTTCCAGATAATCTCTATCTTAGGGCGACCTAATTGGAACTTTCCAACAAGTAAAAATTTATATTTTTCTGCACGAGTTGAAATTTTGTCCGTCTTCGAGCACGACGAAAGGGACGCGAGACGTGAAAATGTCGTCCATCTTTGAGCATGACGAATGGGCAGTGAAACTGCCATCCGTCTTCGAGCAACGAAACAAGACGAAGAAGACAACGAATCGTTGTAACCAAATGCAATCGCTGCGACCAGACACAATCGCTGCGAAAGACAGAGAAACCGTTGCGCAAGTAGACGACGAAAGCGTAGCAGACACTAGGGTTCGCCATGAGCCGAAACCTTAGCAGAGCGGAAACGACGACCCATTCGATTGATCTTTCCATATATATATACATGGCGTCGTCTCCTCCCACGCTCGACTCTGCTAGGGTTTCGCCTCATAACGAACCCTAGCAACTGTTATAGACACTCATTGCATCTGATCATTTCCTCTCCTCGCTGCGTCTTCTCCGACGTCGTCTTTTCGCAGTGTATTCTTCGTCATTGCCGTTTTGGAAAGTCGTCGCGGTCTTTCCTTCCGTCTAGAAGGTATGCCGCTCTCCTTTCCTTCGTCGTCGTCGCCTTTCTTCTTCCTTGCCGCGTTTTTTTTCCTTCTGCATACTTCGGGCTCGAGGAGAAACCGCCCTATGTTCAAGCAAAAATCATCGCCTCTCGTCTTCTTCCTCGCAGAAATTTTTTTTTCTTCCGCAACCTTTGGGCTCGAGCAAAAAACGCAGGGTTTCCACTTTCGGATTTCGCTATCGTCCACTACAATGTCGCTGCTCTTTCGCCGCGCCTCCTGGCGATTGTGATGGCTTCCGACAGAGCGTATGCTACTGCCCTAGTGGGTGTCCACGCTTCTAATACTCCTAAATCTTGTTTTTTCCCTCCTTTTGAGTTGGCGGAGGACATCAAGAAATCTGGAAGAAAGAATGAAAAGTCTGTCATCTTTTTTACAGAAGCTGAATGTTTTCAACTTGATTCCTCCTGTCGTCTAAACTTGGTCGGGAAATTTATTTATGACCATTCCAAAATTGAGCTTATTCGTAAGGAATTTGAGCTTATGCATCTTGTTGGGGAGTGAAAAGTTTGACTTTTAGATGGAAGACACATTCTTTTTCAACTTAATAATGAAGAAGATTACACGCGATTATTTGCTACAAGGGTAGCCTGGATTGATAACAGAGCAATAAAGATCTTGAAATGATCGGTGGATTTTGACCCACAGACGGAAACATCAATCATTCCGGTTTGGATTCGCCTCCTTGGCCTGAAATTTCACTATTTTACTCAAAAGATGTTGTATTTTATTGCCTCAGCTTACTTATAGTAAGCCACTCAAAACGTATATTTCTACTTTCAATCTTTCTCGCCTATTTGAAGTCAGAGTACTTATTGAAAAAGACACCACTTCAGCAGCTTGTGAGAAAATTTGGTCGGGCAAACAACACTATGGATATTGACAAAAGGTTGTGATTGAGTCTTTTCTTTCGTATTGTTCGAACTGTCATATGTTCGGTCACTCCAGTTCTCAATGTCACCATCTACAGTCCCACCTCAGACCAAAAATACAAAGTGCTCCGCTAGAGGCAGTGTTTCCCTCTCCTCTTGATCAGCTCCAAGTTATTGACACTATTGAACATCAAAAGAATCCCCTGAAGATGTCACTATTCTTGCAGGAAATATGTCAACCATTCAGCTTCCACACAATGTTGTAGTTCCACCGTCTTTGGAACCACCTTCGTGGGGGCGAGAGAGAATTTTCGAACTTCACCTGTCCTAGAGCCTATTACTAATGTTACAGGTAGCAATATTTCTATTGTTGCTCTACCGTCTGATCAGGTCGAGCACAATGTTAATGGTACTCAGGCAAATGGGGTTCATGATGTGCAACAGTCTGTACCTGTTCGGCTACCTTTGGACCAATCCATTAATCATATGAGTCAATCCTTAGATGAAGAATGACAAGTTTACATATCCAGGAGGAAGAAAAAAAATGGAGACCTACTTGAGCTCAGGAATCTGATGGATAATACTTTGTTTACTTCGGATAATGGTACACAACTCACCAATTTGTTAGTCGGCTCCTTTCCTAGAACTAGAGGTAGAGGGAGGACTAAATTGGGACGTACCTAGCGCTGTTTTGGTTTTTTTGACCTTACATGTATCGTTTCTTTTTTAGATTTTGTGTGTGTTGTATTGTGTGAGTTGGGCTTTCTTTTAGGCCCACTCATA
>JXCR01089240.1:92061-139619 GCA_002079205.1 Phalaenopsis hybrid cultivar | reverse complement strand
AGCCAATTGGTTCTACTCCAATATTTGCTTGATCTTGAAATACTCAAATTTGTCGATTTTTGTCTTTATCTTGAAAATATTTCTCCTCAATGTATCCTACTTGGCTTCACATAATCCATTTATTTGAGAGAACATTAGTTGAGAGTAAGGGTACATGCGCAAGTGCTTGGCACCCACACCACCTACAAACCTTAGGTCGTCTACCAATGCCTCATATTCAACTTGGTTATTGGTGACAAGCAAGTTAATCTAGAATGCATTGGTTAAAACAACACTTAGGCACTTAAGGATAACTACAATTCCTACTACTTATTAGTTGAACGCCCAACCCATGTAGAGCTTCTATAGCAATTTGTCTTGAATGGTGACTTCTTCCTCCAATCTACCAGGTGTTATGACAACTAAAATATTTACCAGTGCTTTGATGGTCATTCGAGTAAGTATGAGATTTAGAACTAGCTCAATTCTATTTAACCGCTCATGCAATAACCAAGAATGGTTTGGCTTCACCAAGACTGACGTTTGTGATAATCAATGATGACTTACATAGAAAGTGCTTGAATAAATGGTCATAATCATCTGGCTGAAGTGATAAGGGTAAATGTTATTTTCTCAATGATAGGTAGCATAACTTGGCTCGACCAATTATCTTACATAATATATTAGCCATTTTTTCCTTACATTTTTGGTGAAAGAAAACAAATTTAACAACCACCTTATACACTCCTAAGTACAGCAACAAGTCCTCGCCCAACCGCAGGCTCTGGAGTAGGGGCGATGACGAAAGTCGCAAATTCAACTCCTAAAAGGTTTTATTGCATTTATCGATCAATTTGAACAACTTCATGCTCCTCAACAATTTAAATAAGGGCAAGCACACCTCGCCGAACTTCAAGATGATATAGTAAGTCCCACTATTCGAACGTTCAACTTCTATAATTCATTGAAAATCCTTGAGCAGCATCTCCAATATAGCTTTAGCATTACTCGAGTTCATTTTAATTCTTTCTAACGCGTGCAGATACCCTATAATTTGCCTAATCCAGATCCAATTGTAACCTTCAATAGATTGAGCCTCACATTGAATTCATTTCAAAGTTGTGAAGTCCATTTTAGGTCAAGCATGTGTTGCACTAGGCACTTGCTTTTCACTAGTGAATTTTCCACATATACTTCAACATTCCCCCCCTTTCTGAACTTTAATAACAAAGTTCATGAAGGTTGCCCTTGTGCTTTTGAGTTTGAACAACAAGACATTACAACAGTACAACCAATCTTCGGTTATGAAAGTGATCTTCTAGGCATTGATCAAGTGAATCTTTAGTTGATCATCGCAAGAGAGAACGTCATGGAAAAGCATCACCGTGAAGTCGACCACCAATTCAACTAAAGTGCTAGTGATAATTATCTTTCAAGCTGGCTGAATTTGAAATGGTGAAGTTAACACCACTTTCTATTCGCCTTTTGGACCATTATCACATATGAAAACTAATACCAGTATGGTACTTCTCGGATAAAGTTGGCATCTATAAGCTTCTCTACTTATTAAGCTGACTAGGGCTGCGATGCTTGTCATTATTTTTTTATTTAAAAGGCCTTATTTTATTGGCTGCATTTAAGCTAAGGCAAGTCTCGTTAATATCATCGCCTGTTGTTTTGTCAAATGATCAGGTGAAAACATCTATATGCTCCTTCAAGGTAGCTTATAATACACCCCTTTACTANACCACCGTCTTATAAAATTTTTCTTTCAGTCTAAGCGGTGCTTTTCTATCACACAAAAGGCACAAAGCATTCTTCAACTTCAACCAACCAACTTGAATTCTACTATTAACATCCTCTTCTATATCACCATCTCTTCGANTATGCTTCTCTTTTAAAGGCCAACATTCAGCACCATAGAGCATTGCAGGTCTCACCACCGTCTTATAAAATTATATAATAATACTGTATGTGTCCATTGCATTCACTTATCAAAAATACAAACCTAAAAAATTATTAAAACAATATAATGAGTTATTCAGATAATCCATGAGCAATCACACTTCTATTCTACACTAATCCTAAAAAAAATGCATTATACATGTTGACCTTCACTTTTATAAAAATTATATAATAGTGTAATGTATGTGTCCATTGCATTTACTTAATAGAATGAACTTATAATTACATATGAATTAATTTTATCAGTACTTTTCAAGGTTTAATTTTTAACTTTACCTTTATTTCATATTATTAATATTCATATATGTCTTACAAGCACTGTCAAAACATAACCTAACACACCCGTGACCGATATTATCACGTCGGCCAACAATTAGCTATCTGGCATTAAAATTATCTGAGATTGTAGGATAACATCTACCTACGAGGTTACACTGACATCCCCTACCTGTAGCATAAGTGGGTGAACTTCTCTTAGCATGCACCTACAAACATTCATATATACACTACTTCATTATTTCATATCATGATTTTTTTCTTATAAAACACTTTCCTCTATGTATATGACACCCCTAATATGTCTAACAATTCGAGCACCACCTTCTTAAGGCCAACTGTGCCAGAGGGAATTCGAACCCCCAACCTCAGGGTTCTTATACCATGGATGCCAACCAACAGGCAAGGGTACGCAGCATATATATATATATATATATATATAGAGAGAGAGAGAGAGAGAGAGAAGGTTTATTTAGTTAGTTATAAAAGTAGGTTTAATTGAAATCAGAAAGAACTTGAAAAAATTCTCAGTTTGGAGATCGAAGAGTGAATCATTTTGAAGGAAAATGTATAAGTTAATTAATTTTAAAGGTTAATTAATTTAATTTAAAACTACTATTCATTGAATAAAATGTTAAATTATAACAACAATAAGGACCCAAAAAGATTTGGAGTTAGAGCTCGTGAAATGTTGCACCAAAGGTGAAAGACTCGATGTGAGTGATTATGTTTTTAAATTATAGTAATATTTCATGTTTTTAAATATATTTCTGGTTATTTTTTTCACTATTATGTCCAACATCTATGAAAGTAAATCACAAATGATTTTTCATATCATTAGTCATAAAGTATTCATGTTAAATATTGTTATATTAATAGTTGCATGGTACTTTATTTTATAAAGATATCAAATTATAACATGAATCTTATATTCTAATAGAGATGTATGTGTTAGTTTATTGTATGACCATATATTTCACATGATTACTTGACCTTTAGGATTTCAGTAAATATGCATATATCAATTTATNTTGGAGTTAGAGCTCGTGAAATGTTGCACCGAAGGTGAAAGACTCGATGTGAGTGATTATGTTTTTAAATTAGTAATATTTCATGTTTTTTAAATATATTTCTGCTTATTTTTTTCACTATTATGTCCGACATCAATGAAATTAAATCACAAATGATTTTTCATATCATTAATGATGAAGTATTCATGTTAAATATTGTTATATTAATAGTTGCATGGTACTTTATTTTATAAAGATATCAAATTATAACATGAATCTTATATTCTAATAGAGATGTATATGTTAGTTTATTGTATGAGCATATATTTCACATGATTACTTGACCTTTATGATTTTAGTAAATATGCATATATCAATTTATTGTGTGACCTATCGATTTAATAAGATTGCATTTATTCATTAAGAAAAATGAGTAAAATTTTTCATAAGAAAAGAATGCATGATATGAAAAATGAAACAGTATATATATATATATATATATATATATATATATATATATATATTTGTGTGTGCATGCCAAGAAGAGTTCACCCCCTTGTAGTGCAGGTAGGGGACAACTATATACCCGCGTGTATAAATATTATCCTACTACCACATAAAATTGTGATATTTAGATCACTAACCATTGTGTCGATGTGAGAATATAAGCTATTGGTGAGTATGCGCCTTTCGACCTCAGACAATCGTGTAAATTAGATCACGGATTGTTATGCCAACGGGATAATATCGATCAGCAGTATGTTAGGTTTAGTTTTGACGATACTTCTAAGACAAATGTGAATGTTAATAGCATGAAAAAAAGTAAAGTTAATGATTATACCTTGAAGAGTACAATTAAATTTAATGCACATCAAAGTGTAAGTTTATTCTATTAAATAAATGCAATAAACACATACATTAGATTATTATATAATTTTTATAGAATTATGAAAGATCAGCATGCATATTGTTTCTTTTTCTTGGTTTGATGTAGTTTAGAAGTATGATTGCTCTTGTGTATCTTATATAACTTATTATATTGTTTTAAAAAATTTTCAAGTTTAAGCATTTATATAAGAAGAATGCTTAGAGAAGCTAACGTGTACAAAAGAAGTGGTCAACAACTAGAAAGCTAACTTTTATTTGCTAATTAACATATTTATTTTAGTGGCTCTTTCAATTATTTTTTTAATATTAAACTATTAGTGATAAAATTAAAAATATAGAAAACTTAATTCCACCGTCTGTCACTTGTTCTCGCCTTGTTTAATGTCAAGCCCCGGGTCAGGTCGTGATATTAACCTCTAAGAATTTCAATACTATAAGCTCAACGAGGTGGTGTATGCATTAAATCAACCATTGGTTAAATTACACACACAAATATTTAGGGCAACGTGGAAAGAAATAAAACTTTTGTAATAAAAAGGAAATTCACTTATCATAAAGGTTCCTGCTCACAGCCTCCGATGAGGCAACTTACATTCAAAGCCAAACCCTTGGGCCATAGAAAGGTACTACATTTCTCTACATCAAGGCAAGGTCAACATCTCCTTAGCCAGTGGGAATGGTCTAGTTTTGGTGTCCAATAGCTAACTCCAGAAAAATGAAAAATGGCTTTCTAATTTGTGCCACTATTTTCTCCAAATTAGTCGGTCGCTCATGGTTATGAGAATTAGATGCACCCATCCTAAAAGGATTTCATGAAGAAATATGGGAAAAGAAGTTGACACTCCATGGAACCTCTGCCCTCACGTACAAAATCATGGTGAAGATATTCACAAAAGAGTTTTGTATGACATTAGAGAGGATGAGCCCACAAAAGTTTAAGATATTGACAATCTCCAAACACACAAGAAAATCGCTAACCCGATAAAAATAAGTCCAAAAAGAAACACAATACATTATGCAAAAAGTTGGAAACTATCCCTTCTTTGGAATTCGCACTGAAAAACTCACTTCTTTGAAACAACGCCTCAGATGCTCCAAATTAGATTGTAACGAAGTAATGTTGGAGCGTTGGACAGACTCCGCTTCTATAAATGCCTTTTAGCATTTTGCAAGAAAAACTGTCATAACTAGAAATGCTCAATGTAGTGAATAAAAATCTATAAGTGAAGAGAGAGAATGACACAAAGCAAATGAAAGTTGTAAAGTTATTATGAGAGAGAAAAAAAGGCTATTTGTAAAAAAAGAGGATTCTTGGGACACCCAAATAAATGTAAGAAAATCATATTTTAAATAAAATTACTTTTTCGTCATCACAATTAGTGTACCCTCACTCACTTCCCTATGATACCGAAGTCAGTGAGTCCAAATAAAAAAAACAAATGACACAGAAAGCACTAAGAATAACGCATGAACAAAAGAACAAAAATTGCAATAAAAATAGTCACTTAAAGGCAAACACAAAAAGGTTATTAAAATACTATTATACTAATGAGAACACATTTCCTCACCGCCAAGAAAAAAAAACAAAGATGATCAAATAAAATATTATCAAAATTGCACTGCTATTCACAAATCGTAAAATAAAACAACCACATGGTAAAACTTGATCGACTTTCAAGAAACTAGAAACATCCAAGTCATAAATTTAACCTTCAGATTTTAGACCTCTGGGTGAATAAAGTTAGCTACATTATCAAGGGCCGCAAAAAAAAAAAAAAGAGCCCTCTCAAAAAAGGCGAGCTTCTTCTTCTCATCCTAAACATTGGAGGCAATAATAATGAGTAGATCCCATAAAGCACACACTTGATTTTGTTTGGAGACCAAAGAGGATCTCAATTAGGCAAGTTGCCAACACACCCTCAACATGAGCTACTAGACGTGCCCATTCCTAGCCAATATGAGATATAGAACAGTGGACTACTAAAGACAAAGTTTCATTTCTCAAGACTATGTTTTTTATAAGGCAACATAAAAAGCTTGTCCTTGTCATGTGCATCCACCAAAATGATCAGAATAACCTCACTTATAGCTTTAGCGGCCTAATCATTCCAAGGTGGCACACATGCCTCCATATTGAAATCGCGTATACATCATTGAAAATCAAGAACTAGAAACTCTCTACTTAGAAAATTGTCGAGAGTAACTCGGACAAGGTGCCAACAAAAACCCTTAATTTAGAGGCAAGGGTCAGTGGTCAAACCTGCAATAGTTGTAGCCTCCAACTAGACTAGACCAACCCAGAAATTCTCTCAGGATCAAATTAGCAATAAATTAGCTAAGAATGATAAACATGACTCTTTAAACTAACTCTTTCCTACGACAGGGGTTTTTCTCAATCCTATGTAAATGATAGATCAAAGCTATAATTTCCAATGTATATGTTTTAAGAGGCAGGATTACCTAAGTTGGAGCTGCCACTTGAGCTGATGAATCGATCATTTGACTAGCCGCAATAGCACTCGGTTGGAGCAGCCCATAAGCATTTGCACAAAGGCAATTCACCATCGCAGAAGTATGGTCTTCCGCCTTCTTTAATATCTTCTCTTATTGACCACTGGATGACGACAAGATGACCCCTCCTTTTGCTAACCCTGCTTACGATAGCGATGAATGCTTCGAAACAATTCAAAGTTAGAAATGCCCCGCCACTTCCCTTATAGACGCCTAGGCTATTTGGAGGTAAGGAAAACTTATTCAGCCACTATGACAAAGGAAGGCAAAAAAAAAGATCAAGCCCCAAATCCGATGCAGCAATTCATTTAGACTATCAACATTGCTAATGTATGTAGTGGTCAAATCAAAGTCGTTATTAAAACATAAAATGGGCATGGTTCCCAACACAAGATTAAATAAGCCTTGAAATCTATTTTTTCACTATACTTGTTCATTGAAGGTGATAAATGACAAACTCCATTCTCTTCTTCTTTTTACATATCGCACTTCAAATGTACAAAAAATTAAGGAAATAAATGTATATTCCGAATCCAAATACGACGGTGTACTCATCAAAAACTATGGTTCAAGAAGAATCACTCACCAAGGCCAAAGGACAACCGAAACCTAAAAAGTACTCACTTGAGCTTTGGCGACACTCTTGGAAAGCCAAACTGCACTCAACAAAAACTACAACAAACTCGCTAGAGTTTCTCACACCAACTCAAGGAATCACTCTCGATTATGGGAAATGTGTGCCCCAACTTGAGAGATCACTTGTCCAGTGAAAAAAAGCTATTCTCCCATGCTCATACGGAACTGGTCACTTCATTGACAAATTAGCATCCCCTTCTAAACGCTAGTGATCTCATCAAACCGATCAGCAAATCCATTCAATCACTCGCATATGAATCCATCCATAATTACTCACCAAAAGTCTAATCATTGTCCTCATGTCTGTAAAGACCCTTAAAGAATTTTTGTCATTTTAGTTCTCCAAATATTGTCGTCCATTGTTGAAGATAAGGTGAATGAAATGATGTTTTCATTCTCATTAAATATCAATCTAGGAATCCTTCCTAGGATTGGAAGCATGATGCAATCCCTCTCTAATAGGGATCCATGTGAGTGGAGTCAAAGTGATCCCTCCTACTAGGTTCCCACGACTTCCCCCAGAAGGACTGCTTTTTCTTGCCTTTCACAGCAACTTATTACCTTCTTGAGCATCTGCACCGTTAAGAAAAAACACAGCATACCTTACTACTCTATACATTAAGAAGTCTTAACTAATACCACAATGAAGCAAATAGATCATTATATTTTTAATAGCGCTGGCAACCAAAAAGAAGTGTTAGTATTCAAATGAAACTAAATTAAGTTACCAAAATAAAAATTAAAAATTAATCAGATGCACAAATGTAGCGGTCACTTACAATAGCAATATTGTTTCCATTCAGTAATATTTGGTCAAGTTTGGTTATCCTCCGCCCTTCAGAAGTTATTTCGCTGGAATGGCAAAAATACAATGAATGGAGATCATTTAGCGCAATCAAAATATATACAGTAAAAAACAAAAATACGCGAACAGCATTTGATGCCACAAATAACAAAACGTGCTGATTGAGATAAACTGTGCACTAATTGGGACAACAGGAGCATAAACTTGTTAAACACAAGGTATGCCCAAAAAAAATAGTGCCTTATTGGTTGAGTAGGAACTTACAACACGATGCAGTATCTTGGTATTGCAGAGGGATTGTATCCATGAATCAAGCCCAGGATCTCCATTTCACAATAGAGATAACTAAACATTTGATACCGGAGTTTATAAAGTAAATTTGGCTACTTCAAAAAGGCGGATTTATGTCGAGAAGCCTATTTTGAGGTAAGAATATTCCTTTTTGGGTTTAGTTACTTTATGAGCCGAAAATGTATAAAATGCTAAGATCTTGAAGATTCCAGATTGTTTATCTGAGACGACGAATTCAATACAAGTATGTAAAAGATCGTCATAGGACAGCTCCATAAATTTCATGAAAAGATTCCTATGCTAATTTAAAAAGAATAATTACATTTACGGAAAGCACTTAAATCTCAAAGTTTAATATGATGTTTTATTGGTTATTGAGCTCAATATAAAATTTATTGTAACCTCCAGCTAATTATCCGAATTAAAGCTTTAGCGTAACAACCGAGGTGAATAATATATTTCAAAATTTCAGTACTCGTTTTTATTTCAAAATATATGTTGATTTAATGTACTCTTTAATTCAATTAGATTTATATTGCAACAGATTCTTCATTTTGTTAGATAGAAAATTTATGTATGACTGAATAGTTACAAAAGATGTACATGCATGAAAGATATGCATGAGATGAATGATATTTAGATAGACATTATATGTCAGATAGACATGTAAGATAGACATATAGAAAAGATATGCATGCTATAAGTAAGAAAGATGCATGAGATAGATATATGAATGATATAAAAGATATATATGATTAATAGTTGCACAATAGATAAGTTTGCATGTTAGTAGATTGCATAGAAATGTTTCAGAATAATGTATTATGTAGAATGAAATAGCTTATATATCAATGCTTGTATGTGCATGTTCAGATGCAGATTTCACCCCCTAATGGTACAGGCAGGAGACACCAATGTATTCGTGTGCCTAGAGTTTTTCTACCAACCTAGACAATTGTGATGGTTAGATTACTAACTAATATGCCGATGAGAAAATATTAGTCAGAGGCAGATAAGTGTCTTTTCACCTTAGACAATTGTGATGTGTAGATCGCTAACTGTTGTGCCGACCGGACAATATTGGTCGGTGTTAGGTTGTTGACAGTGATCCTCACAGAGATAAAAATGTATATAAAGAATATAAAGTAAAAGTAAATTTAAGATAAATAAATATAGAAAATTAGTGTATGTTCATTTAGAAAAAATGTTATTGATACATGCATTAGTATATATCAGATTGCTTATAAAATTATGAAAGACCAACATATTATAAGATTTCTTATAGACTAGCATACATATTGTACTTTTTCTTGAATTATTGTAGTTTAGAAATGTGATTACTCCTGAGTTATCTTTAAAAAAATCATTATGTTGTTTCCATATTATTTTTAGGTTTTAAATATTTGAACAAGTTGAATAGGAGATGAGCAAATGTATACAGGAGGCAAAAACAACAATAAAAAAGGTACAAAGTTCTACTTGTTAATTTTAATTGTTTTATTTAACGGTTCTTCATGTATTATTTGAACACTAAATTGTTAGTGATAGAATAAGAAAAGCAGTGAATTGATTTCCACCGTCCGACCGTCTGTTCCTGTCTTGATCAACTCCAAGCCCCATCGTTTCCTCTCCCTTCTGATCGGCTAACCGACTACTCATTTCCGCTTCTTCAATTTCTCTCGAGTGTTCAATTCTTCGATTCCTCTCCTTTGATTAGACAAAACAAAGTGCCACAAATTTGTTTATATTTTCTTTTGGTGAATTTTTAACTTAAATTCTTTCTTTATTTTTAGTTGAGTCAGATGCGTAACTCACTTCTAATGAAATAGGATTCCTAAAAGTCCTCACACTCTTAAAGGGAGCAATGAGAATGAAGGGAGAATAAGAAAGAGGAGAGCCCTGAGGGAGTGGCATGTCAATCCTTAGCTCTTATCCATTTGAAAAGGAGGTCAAGTCAACATCGAGAAGACGACCGCTTCCCCAATCAAGATTTCAATAGAGCAATCCCTACAACAAAGATGACCTCATTCCAAAAGGTGGGTAGTGCTACAAAACCAAGGCCTACGAGGTGGCTAGCTATGATGGTCATCAGCAAAGACATGGCTACAAGTGTCGTCAAAATTAGTAGGAAAAGAAATCAAAGATGACCCCACAAAAAAAGAAAGGGTATTATAGGGCAACTTGCTCATCAAAGCTTGCTCATCGATAAATCACCTTGCTCTGCTCGACATGGGCCAGCCATATTCTATGAGACATTTGACAAAGATAACACTGTACTTCTTAAGCATAACTTGCATGTGGAGACCATGAGGGTGCTAACCATCCATGAGCAATATATAAGCTCGTTAGTATGGCAAGCAGCTATAGATGATTAAGAAGATGAGTCGAGAAAAATATTAAGAACAGTAAGTCTATGAGAAAGTAGATGTTGGCTTATCAAACGCTTGAAGGCGAAAAAGAACTTTTGAAGAATAAAATCGATCTAATTGAGCTTTTATCTGAGAAGGATGTAGCCATTACAAAAAACTGTTGAATCATGGGTTCAACCTTTTAAGAAGCAACTAAAGTTGACACTAAAAGAAATGAAGCCATTTGGAAGGAACTAATAAATAGAAAAACCAATGACAAGTCCATGAGTTCAATAAACCAAAATCCTAAATGCCTGAAGTTTAGGCTCATTATTAAGAGGCTGGTATGCTTTTGCCTAGATCAATTGGCAGCTAAGAAGATTATCCTGAAAGCTCTCAAGAACTTGAATGGCTTTTATGAGACAACCAGGCATATAAAAAAATCGAACAAGAAGGGTACCTCATAATTTTCTTCTCTTTTTTTTTGTTCATTTACATTTGTCTCTCCGTAAAGAAAAGCTTGATTGAAAAACTTTTACCTTAATTGCCTTCATATGCTTTTATTTTTGTTATTTTCTTTTGAACTATTAAGTTGGGTTCGCTTATTAAGTATAAAACTATAAGAGTAAAGACTAAAAGTAAGACTTTAGTATGTTATAGATGAAAATTTTCAAGTTTTTAAGTCAGTCAATGTAGTTGAATAGGCATTAAAACAGCAAAAAGACTTTTAGGACGATTAAAATATATACGGTCTTTAAAAGACTCATACGAGCACAGAGAAATTTCAACCTCAACCAGTGAATAGGCTCTTAGGCCAAATAAGAAGATTTTCATCTTGTAAGTGGCATTTTAGGACAAATTGAGAACTTTCAGTCTCATGGGTGAGTTACTCAAAATACTAATGAAGTGGCTTTTTTGGCAGGTTGGCACACAGGTGAGATACCTCTTTCAACTAGTCAAGGTAGCTACATGCTTTCATATGCTAGATTAGATCCTTTGAAGGCGAACAAACTACGTCGGCCAATTAAGCTCATTGTAATGATTAATGTCGTTCAACAAAATGTTACTCTTCCCCTTTCATATATGCATCTCCCCAAAAAGTCATCGCCTCTAATGGGCCTCATCTTGAGAGTCGCAACTTAAACTCACCAGAGAGTGGACCATACAACTATTCATTACGGATCTTATCACAGCACAGAGTATTCGACTCTAAGGTTGTGACCCACTTGAGAACGATACATGGAGATCGTCGACTTTAATGATTGGGTTTAAGGTCAAGTCATTGGCTAATTCTCGTGGGGGTATATGTGACATTAGAGAGAAGTTTCATTAACAGTGTTATTTTTTGCATTTTCTATTGGACATGAGGATTATCTTTTCTTGAATCCATTAGATATTCTTTATTTCCACATGTAATGGCTCAAGACTAGAAAAGGAGTATGACGACCTTGCTAAGTACGAATTTTCTTTCATTTAATAGTCATAGCTCTAATTCGGTGAGTAGTCATTGTAACTTTTTAGTTTTACTAAACTAATATCTCATGGCCTTCAATCCCTGAGTTGACCATCTAAGTCCTTGGCTAATCATGTCTTAATTAAATAAAAGGTTTTTCCAGTGTTGCTGAGTGTAGAGTAAAACAAAGAGCCTATAATACTAATAAGGTCCGACAACCATTTTCCACTAACAACTTAACCTTTTTTTCTCAGAAGGTTCAGAGTTCATTTATTCACCACTTGTACTTTGGTTGTTTGTCTTCAAACGGTGCACCGAAACAAAAATTGAGAAGAATCACTTTGCTTAGTATGAAATCTTTGAGCAACTTATATGACAATAGAGAATCATTGTAAGTGATATTGCATGTGGTACTTCATAATAATAATTACGAAAGACTTCCATGATATCTTGGCAAACTTCTTTGACTCTATCCAATTTATGAAATAGTCAATCAAGACTACGATGAACTTCCTTTACCCCTTCACAGTGAGAATGAGCTAAGTTCAAATTCCAAACAACAAATATCCATGGACTTGAAATTGGTTGTAGTTTACACAGCATTTTAAAATGCATAGGGGCAAACTCATAATTATAGGCACCTATTAGAGAAATCCTTCACATCTCGACAAATGGTTGGTCAAAAATATTAATGTCTTAGTATTGCCAATGCCCAGCACTCATGTGACAAACATTTATCTGAATGAACTTATTCTAGTAATCGACTGACTTTGCTCTCTTGCACACACCTTAAAAATGATCTTGTACAGCTTGTCATTTATTATTATTCGCTCTTCAAGTATTATAGGAATGGATGTATAAAAATTTATTCAGCTAAGGGTCAATTTTCATACCTTATTCTTTTTCGATAGAACAGTCGGGTTCCTCATCTTAGAGAGCATGTCAGTCAATTGGTTCTACTCCAATATTTGCTTGATCCTGAAATACTCAAATTTGTCGATTTTTGTCTTTATCTTGAAAATATTTCTCCTCAATGTATCCTACTTGGCTTCACGTAATCCATTTATTCGAGAGAACATTAGTTGAGAGTAAGAGTACATGCGCAAGTGCTTGGCTCACACACCACCTAAAAACCTTAGGTCGTCTACCAATGCCTCATATTCAACTTAGTTATTGGTGACAAGAAAGTTAATCTAGAATGCATTGGTTAAAACAACACTTAGGCTCTCAAGGATCACTACAATTCCTACTACTTATTAGTTGAACGCCCAATCCACGTAGAGCTTCTATAGCAATTTATCTTGAATGGTGACTTCTTCCTCCAATCTACCAGGTGCTATGACAACTAAAATATTTACCAGTGCTTTGATGGTCATTCGAGTAAGTATGAGATTTAGAACTAGCTCAATTCTATTTAACCGCTCATGCAATAACCAAGAATGATTTGGCTTCACCAAGACTGACGTTTGTGATAATCAATGATGAACTAAATAGAAAGTGTCTGAATAGATGGTCATAATCATCTGGCCGAAGTGTTAAGGGTAAATGTTAACTTAAGCCTTTGGCCTCCTCCCGGGCATGTGTCATTTTCTCAATGACAGGTAGCATAACTTGGCTCTACCAATTATCTTACATAATATATTAGCCATTTTTTCCTTACATTTTTGGTGAAAGAGAACAAATTTAACAACCACCTTATACACTCCTAAGTATAGCAACAAGTGCTCGCCCAACCGCAGGCTCTGGAGTAGGGGCGATGAAGAAAGTCGCAAATTCAACTCCTAAAAGGTTTTATTGCATTCATCGATCAATTTGAACATCTTCATGCTCCTCAACAATTTAAATAAGGGCAAGCACGCCTCGCCGGACTTCAAGATGATATACTAAGTCCCACTATTTGAACGTTCAACTTCTATAATTCATTGAAAATCCTTGAGCATCTCCAATATAGCTTTAGCATTACTCGAGTTCATTTTAATTCTTTCTAACGTGTGCAGATACCCTAAAAATTTGCCTAATCTAGGTCCAATTGTAACCTTCAATAGATTGAGCCTCACATTGAATTCATTTCAAAGTTGTGGAGTCCATTTTAGGTCAAGCATGTGTTGCACTAGGCACTTGCTTTTCACTAGTGAATTTTCCACGTATACTTCAACACTCCTCCCTTTCTGAACTTTAATAACAAAGTTCATGAAGGTTTCCCTTGTGCTTTTGAGTTTGAACAACAAGACATTACAACAGTACAACCAATTTTCAGTTATTAAAGTGATCTTCTAGGCATTAATCATCGCAAGAGAGAACTTCATGAAAAAGCATCGTCGTGAAGTCGACCACCAATTCCACTAAAGTGATAGTGATAATTATCTTTCAAGCTGACTGAATTTGAAATGGTGAAGTTAACCCCACTTTCTATTCGCCTTTTGGACCATTATCACATATGAAAACTAATACGAGTATAGTACTTATCAGATAAACTTGGCATCTATAAGCTTCTCTACTTATTAAGCTGACTAGAGTTGCGATGCTTGTCATTATTTTTTTATTTAACAGGCCTTATTTTCTTGGCTGCATTTAAGCTAAGGCAAGTCATGTCAATATCATCGCCTGGTGTTTTTTCAAATGATCAGGTGAAAACATCTATATGTTCCTTCAAGGTAGCTTATAGTACACCCCTTTACTCGCCATTGAAGGATGGACTAACAAGAAAAGTTTGACCAAGGGCTTCCTCTGCTAATATCTCCTCTAAAGTTTCTAATATGAAGTTATTTGGGCTTCAGTGGTTGTACTTCCTCCCATACATTACTCAAAACCTTCGAGTAATCTGCTTTAGCATAAAGTAAGTCGCATCTCACAGTTATTTTATGCTCCCCTATTGGAACTTCAGGATGAAAGGCATGTGAAGATAACTACTCCAAAAGTGTTAATGAGTTATCAACCAAAAATTACATTGCAAGACATTGGGACATCTTAACTATAACAAAATTGATCATTGATATGTATTAGCTACTTTCTAACCCCATGTAATCGGCAAAATTATTTTTCTTTATATTTCCCTCCTTTCTCCAAGAAAATCATACAAGGGGCCTATGTTTTGAGATAGGTGAGCTCCCTCATATCCATCTTCACAAATATCGCCACAAAAATTATATTAAACAAGTTCTCGGTGTGAATTAAAATGCACCCAATTTTATAATTCACGATCAATGAAACAAAAAAAGGCATTGTTGTTTTGGCAACACCAAGTGGCCTATTCGACTTTGAAAAAGTGATAAGGATGGCTCATGCAACATTATGATGGTCGAGTTTAACTGTTCCAACCTGAGTCGCTTAAGACTAGCTCATCGAACAACTTCTTCTGATCCTCCAAGGATGGCATGCACTACTTTGGTGATAAGAATTATACATGTAAGGGTGGCTCATTTCTTCTTTCAACAAGTAGCTACTAACAAGGCCTTCAACTAAAGTCAATCATAATGAATTCCTTTAATTTTCCAGCAATAATTAATTCTTGGACTAAATTTCCATAAGGTGATAACAACTCTTGTATTGTAGCCATGATCTCCATTAAAGGCATTGTACTTCATAATGTCCTCGAGTGAGGGCCAACATTCACGATATTGTTCATAAAAAATACTCTTTATTCTGGATGATCTCAACTAGTTTGACCATTGGCATCTAGAGTGGCATGACAGCGGGCATAGAATAAGTAAAAGTGGCAGGGCAATTTTCTCCACTTTTGTGGTCGTCTGACCATTCAAAATGGGTCCAACCCAGTTAGTGATTGATGGGTTGGTGGCGATAATGCAGCAAAACAAACTGAGGACTAGTGTATTCAAGTCATGGGAACTTAGGGTGATTGTGTCGTTTTGCGTTTTGGCTTCCTTACTCAGTCTTGTTTTTGAGGTCATCTTGAAGATGATGTTCCCAAGTCATTAGTATAGTTCCCTCCACATTTGCATGGCTATTACCTAAATTAAGATATCCAGACTAAAGTCTTGGGCTACTACAAGCCTAATTCGTACAAAAAGAGTCATTCTTTAAGGGTATAAATGAGGACAACACAAGCCACAGAAAATTTCAGATCCTTCACTTCAAACATCTCCCTTTGAAACATTGTCACAAAAGTCCAAAATGATTTACCTAAGCACAACTTAAGGAAAGTCAGCAAGTTTTTTGTGACGTTTGTGCGTTAGCAAATTAGATCACAAACATTTTATTGAAATCAATGAATGACTTTATCCTGATCATTAGATTAAAAAACCATATATGAGCTAACTCCTTAAGTGAGGTGAAGAATAGTCTACACTTTATGGCATCACAGATGTCCAACTGAGAAACTGTGACTCGAGCGGTGCAACAAGTTGTCTAGGTCAACAAGGCCTTTTCATACTTTTAGGTGGGTGATCTTGAATTTGGACAACTTCACTTCGACAATCTCCCAACAAAATGCATTCATCAATTGTGATTTTCTTTCTACCCAGCATTTGAGGCAATGAGGTTCGAGCATCCACTCCTAATTCTTTGTATCAGAATAATAATTTAATCAAGAGATTGTAATGTTCTTGCTTGTTGATAAATTCTTCCAGTTGCCAAGTTGATATATTCTTTCAGCAGCTGCACTCCGAGAACTGCTACTGAGATCTGATCCATGACCACTTGATCATCTGGCTATCCTTTACTCCATTTCCGCTAGCTATCTATCTTTCACAAAGTCCAGCTTCATTATATTCATTGGAACTCCTCTTGTAGAAGTTCCTTTGATTTTATCTCTGTTAATCCCTGCTGCCAATCTTCGTGTTTCTTCTAGTCCTTAGCATGCTTTACTCTCACCTCATGAAAAATAATGTTGGATCATGTTTTATGTATAGATTATGCCGAAAAATAACTAAAGCATGGAAAGAAAAGGTGAAAGGAGCAAAAATAGGAAAAAAGAAAAGAAAATCTATTATAATCACCCAAGTGCTATAAAATAATGTAAGCATTATAAACGGCTAGCTCTCATTACAATCCCTATAGAAAGGAATCTAGGGTCTTGTGTGCTATAGAAAAAACTAGAGGATGAGCTATGTGTATTAAACACAGGATAATAAAAAAAACAAGAGCAAATGCCCGGAGAATATACTTGGACATCGAATACAAGTCAGTCGTTGGACATAAACTTAAAGTTGGGCCTGTTAGTACCATTGGTCAGGTATTTGCTTCAAATTTAGATAACTATTTGGGCTAGATCAATATGGCAAGTCTACTGCCAATCTTCAGCGAATTCTTCATGAGCTAGGTGAATATACCATCTCTAGTCAGCAGGAATGTTCTTATTTTGAACACAGCCAGCAAGTCCTCCTAAAACCGTAGTGGCAAGTCCATCTTTAGCTCGGCTAGCAAGTACTCGCAAAACCCAATTCGCGAATTAGTCTTTTTATCCTCCTTTTCCACGAGTCTGGACTTGGAATGTACATGAATGATAAAATATAGGCTTAGAAAAAACCATTTTCATAATAAAAGATACAATTTTACCTTTTTGCCAAAGATCCATCATGTAGGAGAGTTTTATGCCAATAGTATTAAAGAAATGATCTATGATTTTTAATGGCCTTAAAAAGGTATTAGATTTAATTTGGTGTGCATAAAGAAAAATAGATGTGTCTGACGTATATTGAAGTTTTTTAGCATATAATAACATCTATGAAGTAGAAAAGTAAATAGAAGTTTTCAATTATAGTAGCATTGTGGAACCAAATCAACCCAAGCATTAAAACCAAATATATTTGTATTTCTAATGGAGTTATGTAGGTGCTTGTAAGAAAATCAAAAGTGAAGCATCTTGGTGTGAAAATTGAAATATATAGTACTATTAAGTGAAATCCTTTCTGGAATAAGTAAAAAATTATAGTGGAAAAAAATTTAGAAGGCAAGAATTTAGAATTATAAAAATAAATATTGAATATATAAAATTTCGAAGATTATAAATTGATATTATCATTCAATAGTTATGATAACTTCAAATATCTTAAATTTATTAAATAGGAGACTTAAGATATAAAGAAGAATATAATTTCTCTATTTTGTTAAAATTGAAAAATGTCTTAAGAGATGCAATGTGAGAAGATCTTAGTGATTTGAAGATAAATCTTACAAAATGACAGCTAAAATGGTTATGTAATAACAATCTAAGTGGTGTGCGAAAAAGAAACATTGTTAGTAAGTCAAACATTGTAGAAATAAAAAAAAAATTAAGAGGACGTGTGCTAAAATTAGAAAGAAAAATAATAAAAGGTGTAAAACTATTCTGACAGAAACAAATGTGAATACCTTTTTAAAGTTAAAATTGACTGTTTAAAATAAGTGATTCATGTTTTCATAGACTCTTTAAACAGATATTTCATAAAACCTCAATTAAACCAATTATTTTACATTGATCCAAGTGTTAATCAACAAAGAAATCACTAATGGTCCTATTAAGTGTAACATATATTTATGTGGAAAGAGTTTGAAAGCTGGAGTGAGAAATGTTATATTATAAAGTCTGAGCAACACTTATTAAATATAAGGTGATAAAAAATAGAAATGTATGGTTTGTTGATGATAGCATAGGGAAGAAATACACTGCAGGATAGGTTCATAGAATTAAAAAGAGAATACTTGAAAGTTAAATAAGTGACATGGGGGCTATTTGGTATACAGGATTTATGCTAAATCTTACCCAACGACAAAAAATGTATTCATAAATTATGCAGGTTCTTAAATCTCATTTTTCCTCTGTTTTGCCTTAAATCTAGGATTTAGTAAATCCCATTCCAAGATGAATTTATGGGATTTAGAGAAACTAAAGTGCGCAGAGGAAGAGAGAGAAAGGAGGAGAAAGGCAAGGGTTACCTTCCTCAACGGTTTACGGTTGGAGCTGACCAGAAGGAGGAGAAAAAAAAGAAGTTTTGGAAGTCTTTGTGCATCGTGATCCCATTGTTGCTTTCCCAGCTCTAACCGTGACTTGTATCACGAGCATTTGGTCACAAATGCGATGGCATTGGGTGAAAGCAACGTCAACAACGATTTCGTAGGAGGGGAAGGGGAACATGGCTTTGTCACTTTAATTTAATTTTATTTGAGTTAGCTTAATTTTTTAATAACTAATAATTAATTAATATTTTATCAAATTAATCATAATTATATAAATTTATATATTTATTTAATAATTAATTACTAAAATAAAATATATTTTAAATTTAGTCATTTAAAAATTATTAATTAGTTTAATAAATAACAAATTAATTATTAATTAATGAATATAAAATTATTATTTCAAATAACTAATTTAACAAATTATTGTTAATGATTAATTAGTTCAATAAATATTTAATTATTGATTGGTATAACTATACATAAAAACTTTAATTTAAGCTTAATTAGATTTAATAATTATATTATTAATATTCAATATTAAACTTTTAACTCCTGAAGGCATTTGCAAATCATAAAGTAATTTTAGAATGCATGCTTATGAAATGCTGGATTTATGATTTTAGCAAAAAAAATGCTTGTAAGAATTTAATAATCTAAATCAAATTAGATCTTACTGAAATCATCAAACAATTTCTANTTAAGCTTAATTAGATTTAATAATTATATTATTAATATTCAATATTAAACTTTTAACTCCTGAAGGCATTTGAAAATCATAAAGTAATTTTTGAATGCATGCTTATGAAATGCTGGATTTATGATTTTAGCAAAAAAAAATGCTTGTAAGACTTTAATAATCTAAATCAAATTAGATCTTACTGAAATCATCAAACAGCTTCTTGGGATTTATCAGGATTTAACTCCCTAAAGATTTGATAAATTCGAATTAACAAAATTTACTAAATCCTATTTAACCTAAATCTACTTGAAACCAAACAGCCCCTTAAGGTGGTTTTTTAGTAGTTGAATAAAAAACACACAAAACAAAGCTATCACCTTACTTAGCACTAAACATGAGTGAAAGTTGAGGATTCATAAAGAACTCAGATGATTAGGAATAAGACTAATTATGTTGATAATTATTTATGTAACTGATAAGCTAGATGGCAAGAGCAAACTGGACAAAGATGCTGCCTNTGAGTGAAAGTTGAGGATTCATAAAGAACTCAGATGATTAGGAATAAGACTAATTATGTTGATAATTATTTAAGTAAATGATAAGCTAGATGGCAAGAGCAAACTGGACAAAGATGCTGCCTTTATTTAGCACACGATGGGTGTCTATATTGCATATTCAACATCTTAGTGGATCGCTAGCTTAGGCATTTTCTTGCACTCTACTTTCTGAATGTTTTTTCAGAAAAAAATTTAGTTTGGCAAGTTAGCGTGCATAGTTTTGCTCATTGCAATATCTATTCTCATTCAAACAATTCGCTTGCTATAGTTTCTAGCACCATCTCTGCTTCGTTTTGATGCTGAGTTGTTCACACGAGGAAGGCATGGTGAAAAGGTTTTCAGAAACAATGTCGTTTCCCCCCACAGACGAATAAAGAATAGTCTATGAACAGCAAGAAGAACGACGTTCAAATATTCCTTCTTTCTCTAGTGGAATGTCTCCACTTCAAAATCCGTGTTAAAAAACTTTAACTTCTTTGTTTGACAACATAAAATAGGGATTCAGCTTAAGCAACTAGCTACCTCAAAGAAATAGTTCATGAGAAATAGAATGTAGGGAGTGATTTAGCATACTATTCGGTGACGTCCTCGAGAACCATGTTGACATAGACATCAAACCCTCTTAGGGTTCCGACAAGCTCCTTGTCGCCCTTCATAATCACCCAGATCTTCGAACCAATGCACCGATCGATCAACTCTGATTTCAAAATTTGAAACAACTGAAAAGAGGAAAGTGAAGCCGAAATAGATGTATAGAAATGGCAGGCAACCAAACCTGAAGGAAGGAGCTGCGAAGGGTTATGAGACATCTGTTCGTCGCCTCTCTCTGCTCCGTGGATAACGCTGCTGGTCCTCGCAGGGGAAATATTTGCGTACGTCCTTCGGAGCTTATTGAGAGAGGGACCCCTAACCTCGCTCTTCGGATCGGAGACCCCGCACACAATCTGTGTACGAAATTAAAATAAAAAAAAAAATTGTAATTCGACCTATCGAAATACATTTTTACGGTGATCGACGGTGAAGTTTAGATATTCATATGAAATAATTTTTCTTAATTTATTTATATCTACCGGAACTACAGAAATATGAAACATATTTGTATGTTACAAGTAAATTACAGGGAGACTACAGGAGATATAACGCGAATATCCCCCTATACCTTCTGAATAATCTCACAACGTACACAGGGTTGCACACATCTTACGTATGCAAATATTTTCCCTATTAAGGGGGTGTGTTGTGGTTCCCATTCAAAATTTTGACATTTTATATTTCCCTTACACAAATATTTCAAGCACATTTTTTTTCTATAGGAATATGATCCAAATTTCACTTCAAAACAAAATATCTTTACTACTACAAAATAAGTTATAGTTTCTCATAATCACTTATGCAGCATAGTTCCAATCAAGAAGATCCAAAATAACAAAAAATAAATAAAAATTGGCCCAATCATGAAAAGTATGAGAAAGACTTGATTTATGTAAGAGTTCATTTTTTATTTGTTATTACTTTTGTTATTTTATATGACTTTATTTCGATTTTATGATTATGTATTTATATGAAAAGTTTAAAGTCTTAAGGGACCATTTAGGATCACTTTTATATTTTTGTTTATTATTTCTTGTTTTTAATTTTATTTTGTTTATGTTTCATTTTGAAACAAAAGATGTTTGGTTTTTTAGTTGAAGTATAATTGTTTTTCAAAAAAACTTAAAAGACCTAAAAATTTATTATAAATATTTTTAAAAGTATGTTAATTTATTTATAGTAAGAAAACATATTTTAAAAAGCAAAAGGAAAGTAAAAAAAAATTAAAAAAATAAAAAGTGATTCAAAACAGCCCATTAACAACATTGAAGTTTAAATTTTCAAATTATAAAAGATATTATTTAAATTCATGAGGGGATTAATTAATTGTAATTTATTTATTTCCTAGATTAAGGGAAAAACAAGAGATCTATAATCCCTCTTTTTAACTTAGGAAGCCCCATTCCTCTCCAAAAATTTTTTTGTTCAGACTCCTGACTCTACGTGCGGCAGAAAAAGCGCTATTTCGGTATTATTGAAAATAACCCAGAAATAAATTGAAAATAACTCAAGAATAACCTACGCCGCACGTAAAGCTAGGTCAGAAGTCCGGACAGAAAAGCGCTCCTTCCTCTCACACTCTTTGCTCTATTTTCTTAATAATATTAGGAGTGGTATAAGGACATGCTTATTTATTATTTTTAGCTGAATGAAAAGGGATTAATTGTTAAAAAATTTCAAATTTTTCATCCAAGACTCGGAAACCTGGTGTTCGGTCCAAGGAGGAAGATATTTGATTATCTTCAACACCCATTGTTTTAGTGCCTGATTATTTTTAATTTAACTTGCTCTTTCTTTCTTTTATTTTTCTCTTTTCTTTTTTTTATTAGAAATCTATTTTATTGCATTGAAAAAAATTTTCTTTCAATCTTCTACAACTTTAAATAATCTCCCTTATTTTTTTCAACAAAATCTTCACAAACTTTTGACAAAAGTGGAGCCAAGGCTATGAATGGTTATGATCTAGTCTTGCTACATTGATTTTTTGGTCAACCAAAATACCTAGAAATAGGTGATAAGCTCAATAGTTAATCTACACATTTTTCCTATCATTAATAAGTGTTTTCTTATTTTTCTCACACCTTGACACTGTGCATAAAATCCAAAAATTCATTCAAAGCTTGCAGCCAGATTAATATCTTCTATAACCTAGTTTTCAAATAAAATTCAAAGAAAACTATTAATATCTTATGAAAATACATAAAACTTTCTAAAACATCTATAGATATCCCAATCTAAGATTTTCAAGAGACTTTAAGCCCAAAAGTTACATATTTATTTTGCACAAAAGGCCTAAAGTTAGATCTTAACCTTTTAATTTTCTTACTGCACCTTATATGACAGGTCCATAGCTTAAATTTTCTTTTTAATCCTTCACCAAATCCTTATCGATTATTTCTACACCATTCTTTACATCTTTTCAGGTTTCTTATCTAAAAATATATCGTTACTCAAAGTCAAGCTCTACACCCCTCACCTGTCTCAAGAATGCTAAAATATAAGATGAATTCAGACTTCCCTTTTTTGTGAAGCTTCTTCATTTGTAGTAGTCTAAGAGCTTAAGTACTCATTATAAAAGTTCAGTATAATTCCTTCCAATACATATTTATTATGATCCCTTCACCAATCCTCTATTCACAATTAAATCTAATGTATTTCTATTATTTAGGCTAGATTCATAACCCATTTCAATGAGGATAGTTCCAAGTTATAATAAGAAGGAGATGGAAGAATAAATCTAGTTTAAAATAAATATGATTCAAAATCAATGTTTAATTTTTAAACTTACTTTGAACTAATTTTTTTTTTATTCATTTTGAACTTAGAGGTGGATAATTAGATGTATAACTAGGTTTGAACTGCTCTTAAGATAGAGGTCCAACTAGGTTTAAACCATATTCAAATATTTGTTAAATAATCATTTTCTTTTTTTTGCAACTCATTAGAATGAAATTCAAATTCAGTATTTTGTCAATACCAATAAGATTTTAAACTTATATTATAAGTTTAAATCTTCTTTTAATTTTGTTAAACCAAAAGTAGTTGTTTCTACTCAAACCTTAGTTGAACTATGTTGGTTTGTTAGATTTTAAAATTGAATGATAATTGAATCTTATTTTTTCCTCATTCTCCTGTGAGAAAGTGATCAATTAAATTGATTTGTTACATATAAAGATGTCCCAATTAATCATTATTATGGAGAGAGTATATTTATGGGATCACATACAAGTTTAGAAGTAATTAAAAAGTCATTAAACTTATTAAAATTTTGATCTTAATAAGAGGGACAAGAAGTCCACCTCCATTTAGTTCATAAATCCTCAAACTACAAGCCTTTTGAAAGAAAATCAAGTTATATGTTTAAATACTAAGCATTAAGTAGAAGAGGCTTTGAAATACAACTTACAAAATTCCATCAATATGAAAGAAAAATGTTCCATGGGACCAACTAACCCAAATGACTCATTATGAACGAATTCCTGGTCATATTTTTTGTAAATGTGAACCTATGAAAATAAAAAATATGCAGTTTATGATATTTTATGGAGTTTTTTGTATTATTTTATGTTATTTTATAGTAAATATATGTACAATAAATCTCTTATGTATAAATATACACTCAATTCTTATAGGTATACATTGTGTAATGTTGTAATATAAAAATCATCAAATTTATTGTGATTGTGTGTGCATTTTGTCTATAAGATGGTAGAATATTAAATAACTAGGTATTATAAATAACTAGGTAAGATAGCCATAATATTCGTTAAATGTGACTGAGATTTCATTAACATTGAAGTAATATAAATAACTAGGTAAAAATTTTCCTTAATATTTTTATGAAGTGTCCAAAATTGTATAAAAATTAGGTGTCTTTTATGTATAAATGTAAGGTTATTCTATGCTTTTATCATACACTATTTGTTCTATAGAAAATAAATATGACAATAATTTGGAGAGAAATGAATGGAAATATATGCACCACTGTGACACCAAATAGGCATTGTTGTGGTGTCAGAAGCCCCAAATGCAAGGTAACACTGAGAACTTGGTGGTGCAATGTATTTTTCTAGCGCTTAGGTGTTGTCATTCAAGTGTCACAGCTGATGTATTGTTATCATAGGAGGTAGTTAAATTCGACTAACTAAGGACCCATTTGGGGCAGCTTATAATTGCGGGCGGTGCTTTTAAACCGCTGCCGTCCCATTTGATTCATACGTTAGGGCTACATTTTGCTAAACAACATATTTGATTTCTTAAGAAACGCGACCGTGGGATCGACTTTGCAGCTCACATTTGTTCACAATCGTTTTACCCCGCTGCCCTCAATCCCACAAATAACACCGTGCATTTCCAAAGAACACACTGCTAATACTACCACAAATACTACCACCAAATAACAACGTTTCTGTGATACTACCGCCAATACTACCGTAATAACACTGCGCTTTTCCCCAATAACACTGTGTTGATACTACAGTGTTTTCGGCAATACTACCGCCGATACTACCGCCAATACTACAATGTTTTTATTGATACTACTATATTATAACTATTTTATATCTATTATATATATTATAAATTATTTACTTATTATTATATTAATATTATACTATATTATATGTTAATAATGTACATTGAAAAAGTATTTTATAAATATATTAACCTTAAATTGTCTATTATATAAATTATATATCATAGTATAATGATAAAGTTATGCTGTAATAATATTTATACCTATTTATAAAAAAAAATATTATGTTGTATATTATAAATATATTGGCTATTAACTTATATATATTGTATAACATATTTATATATAAAAAATCATATATAAATAATATATAACTTTATAAAATACTTATATATTATGTTAATGTATATTTATTTATTTAATATATAATTTATATATTGAATAAATATTATTATATAATATTTTTTAAGAAAAATTATATTTAATACAATGTATATAAGATATATAATATGACTACTTATAATAGCATTACTTATAAATATGTTTGTAAATAAATTTATAATTGTTATATATTTAAATTATTATTATGTTTAAAATTCTTAAATTTAAATATTAAATTCTATAATACTATCGAGGTTGGATGACATCCCTGGAGGATGACGTAGCTCGTGACATACACCGTCTCGATTTCAAAATTAGTATTATCATATTTTTAGCTGTAATTTTAATATATTTTTTTTCTTAGTACACTTGTTACTCATTGTTAAGTGAGGTGTGTATCTTATTTTTTTTCTACTATTCTGAATTGGTTTTTTGCTTCTCAAATATCAAATATATAGTTCTATTGTAAACAACATTACTGCATATGGGTAAAATGATTATTTATCCAGAAACAGTTACGAATCAGTTATTTTTCAAACATACAAACCAAATAGATCAGCAGTTTATCAGCAAATTATCAATAATCAGCAGCAAATAGACCCTTAGTGAGTGGAGCGAGTGAGATTGAGATAAAAGTTGTGTAACTTGTGCGAGTGGATGAGATCAAAAGCAAAATAAATCTTTAGGGCTAAATTGAGTGTTTTCTCTTATTTTTATTTGTAACTTTGAGTGGGTTTTCTTATTTTATAATTATTATTAGTGCACGTGTTATAATTAAGTTTTTTTTTTTTTTGAACTAGTCTTACGTTTGAGTAATTTTATTTATGCATTTATGGTTGGAACAAAATTAAAATTGAAGTTGTTTAATTAACATTGCATTTCATTTAAACATATTCTAGCGAGGTATATTTCAGAATAAATTGTGATCTAACAATTTTGACAAAAACATTAGTAAATAGTAAAGTTAACATCAAGTTTTTTTTTTTCTAAGAATACATGAATATAATTATTGGCAAATAAAAATAAAAGGGTAATAGAGAATCCTAAAGTCATTTGTATGTTTTAATTTATTCTAAAATATAATATAAAACCTCAATGCTTCTTAAGTCTCTGTGTAAATTAAAGTGTAGATCTATTCTTGATTAACAACCCTAAGAAAACTTAGTGTATATTTATAATAACTCTATGTATTTACTATTTTAAAAAAATTAATGAATTTGAAACCCCTAAAAAATATTATTATTATTAATAGTTTGCATTAGGATATAATTAACTTGAAATTTTGATTTCAATTTCTCGTGAGCGTGATCTTGCACTTAATCACTTTATTACTTGAATAATGGGTGCACATTTGTGAACCGAGCATATTCTAGATCAATTTTTTAGCATCATTGTTAGGAAAAAAAAGATCAAAATTAAATAGGTTAGTATTGGTTTGAAAAAAAAAATTAAATTTTAGTTCAACATCATGCATTTTCTAATGAAATTATCATGTAATTTGTTAATGTTCAATTATGTATGTTGGTGTCACTTTTAGATTATCCAAATTTCATTACCTTGAATGACACCTTAGGACCTTTTTCACTGTCCCCTGAGCTTAGTTGGTCGGAATCTTTTGAAAAGGGGTTCAACCTCGTAGCTCCATTGACCACCATTGTGGTTCCCTATCACCTTAATGCCATTAATATGCACAGTGGCGCCCTATCACATAAACATCATGGTATAACACCATGGTGTCTAGGCGCTCATACAAAATTATGTGCACCACATGACCGCCCAGCATCACCCAATGGTTAGGGATACCGAACGTACACCAAAGCACAATACTATGGTATCATGGTGCTCAATTAATGCATTTTATGTTGAATGGATGTTTTGATAATGGTTAAATATAAAATTGATTATATTTAATCATTTATGGATCTATCATTATAGTGTCAATGCTTAGCGTCATGACGCTTCATCAAGTAAGTTGATGGTGAATTGATGCTTCAGTTGAGACGGTCTTGTTGATTGAATTTGATTTTAGCATCACGACATTGAAACTTTATGATGTGATGGTCTATCAATTTATTTGATGTTGATCATTCTTAATAGATAAGAACAATATGTCACTTTCATACGTGATTTGATCAAGTCAAAGGGTAATACTATAGCACTGCTTACCTAGCACCGCGGTGCTATATCCTTTAAGAGCTTTTTTACATGCATAACAATGAGAAGAAAAATGTTTGTGGTTGGTTGAGAATAACTAGAATTCATCTTGATGGCATTATTAAAAACTACTAAGAATTTTTTAATTTTCTCATACTTCACTCAATTTAAATTAAATTGATAAAGTTCTTTGGACTCAGAAATTTATCTTCAGGTGGAAGACGAATGATTGAAGTAAACCAATTTGACAAGTAACCATTCACTTTTCGATTGGATGAAATTGCCAATATGGCAAGTTTATTAGATTGGCTAGTTAAGTCTTCATGTAGGCTGAGTGAACAATGCCAGCTTGTATTTGGCCTTTCGAATATTATGCTATAAAAAGCAATTCTTGAAGGATTTTCTTCTTATATTCAATAAAACAGTTTAATGATAGAATCTAATGATTTGCCTTATGACTTCAAATATGAGAATTCAAGGTCTAAAGTGTCCTAAAAGACTATAAGGGGGACTTGACAATATTTCAACTTTCAGAAGGCATTGTTTGTTGTTAGACTATTCAATATCACAAGTGTTTTGGACTCGATGCAAAAAATCCTTGGCAAATTTCTAAAGGCTTTTATTGGATAAATATCTATCAGTGGCATATTGTGTAAAATTGATTAATGATTTAAATAATGGGGTAAAAATAAACTACTAGTAAGAAAACATAAAATTAAGTTTGTTCAAATCATTATATTTATTCATTCCAATGGTTGACACGAAGAATGGAAGATTTATACTTTTCTTTACAACTTAGGAAAGGATATTAGGAAGAATATATTTATTTTCAATAACATTTAAGAAGTTGGTAGATCAAGTCATATAGTGAAATAAAGATTGAAGCTCGTAAGGAGAAGAATAATGGAAGTTCTAGCGTAGGATTGGTTGTTAAAAATCTCGTGGAGGCCAAATTCAAAAGTTTACTACAAAGGACAAATAAAACGGTATTATTTTTTAGCTTTAGTGGCATCAATCATAAGTTATGGCATTGCAGTCATGCCAATAACATTACTATGATTTGTAGTACTAATAACAAACTCGAGTCCCAAATCAAAGTAACACTTGAAAAGGCTTTATTTGAGTTTGGGGCAATAAATTCAATTATGTCAAATAAATTTGGACCAAGTTCATTAATTTCATAATTGTAATCATGTTTGATAATTACGACATCTAATTTTTGCATGATAATAACTTATCATAATGTTGCCATTATCATTAATGATGGTGTACATATGCATATTACCCTCATTTTTGTTATCATTAGCCTAATTTGTTGTAATATTGGGGAAATTGGATATCTGCTTATCATGTTAACCTAGTGTGATATGAGACTCAAACATTTGCTCTACATGCATAATGATGCTGCCCTACAACCTCCCTATGATGTTCTATGATGACAAACACGATTGCGGGTGTGAAAGAGCCTAGTTTGAGCTAGCCCATTGCTTTTTGTGTTTGACTCGTTAGAATTTTTTTTTTATCTCAAAGTAGGATTGTGTTTGAAATTGGTCGTGAATAATATGTTTGTGATCGACTCAATTCAAATTTGTTTGTTTGTTTGTTTCAGCTCGTGTTCAACTCTAAATTAGCTCAAATTATTTTAAAAATAATAAAATCTTTTTTTTCAAAATACAACATAAAAAATTAATATTAAAATATTAAAATAATATTATATTATGATTTAATTAATTCAAGCCAAAATGAGACGAACGTGATAGAACAAAAGTTTGTTTGTGTTTGTTTTATTTGTTTAAGGAATAAATCGAACATGAGCTATTTAGTGCGTCGAACACGAGCTGTTTGCAAATTAGCTTTTTGAAAACCTTAAACATGACACCCACGATACCTCGATCTTTTGGATGAGATCACTTATGACCTCCTCCCCTTACTCAATGCCACTCTTCAGTTGCCTTGACAAATGCCTCACTCTTGCGATGGTGACATACGACTGCAAACACAAACCCCCAGTTGAGCATGAGCGAGCCAAGCCCTTTTTTGTGTTTGGTTGTTTTGAAACTCTAGATGTTCATATTCGTCTACTGTTTGAAATTGTTCACTAAAAGTCTGTTCATGCTCGATTCAAATATGTTCGAAATGTTCGATTTTGGCTCGTGTTCGGTTTGAAATGAGCTCGACTAAAGAAGTTACAATTCAAAACATTTTTTGANATGAGCGAGCCAAGCCCTTATTTGTGTTTGGTTTGTGTTGAAATTCTAGATGTTCATATTCGTCTACTGTTTGAAATTATTCACTAAAAGTATGTTCATGTTCGATTCAAATATGTTCGAAATGTTCCGTTTTGGCTCGTGTTCGGCTTGAAATGAGCTCGACTAAAAAAGTTATAAATCAAAACATTTTTTATTGCAGAAAATATATATGTAGGGACCAAATTCAAGCAAAACAAATTTTATTTCTTACATAATAAAATTACAATATGAAATAATGAAATTGTTACAAATATACAACCAATAATTAATATCTTATAAATTACAATTGTAATATAAACTACAAATAACTTTTTACACTACAAATTTGTAATTAACATTTACATTAAAAAAAAGTTGTTCAAAATTGTCACNATGAAATAATGAAATTGTTACAAATATACAACCAATAATTAATATCTTATAAATTACAATTGTAGTATAAACCACAAATGACTTTTTACATTACAAATTTGTAATTAACATTTACATTAAAAAAAGTAGTACAAAATTGTCACATTAACTTCATCTAACTCCTAAGCTCCAAGCCTCTAACTATAGTCACTAAATCAACATGTCTTGAGCTCTTCTAATTAGTCAAGCGTGGCAAATACTTCACTGATCCATGAGGTTACCATATGATGACTTCCAAGAGGATCTAACCCAACCAATGAATGTCAAAAGCTCACAATAAAAGGAATAAGCATAAATTTTGAATGCTGCAGCCACAAACCAACTCAAGCTTCAATAAGCAGAAAATTAAAAAAACTAAAGGGAAAGTTAAGAGTTGNGTCAAGCGAGGCAAATACTTCACTGATCCATGAGGTTACCATATGATGACTTCCAAGAGGATCTAACCCAACTGATGAATGCCACAAGCTCACAATATAAGGAATAAGCATAAATTTTGAATGCTGCAGCCACAAACTAACTCAAGCTTCAATAAGCAGAAAATTAAAAAAACTAAAGGGAAAGATAAGAGTTAAGAAATAAAAGCAGTAAGGCATCACCAATCCCAACTCCTAAATATAAGTTCATATGATTCAAAGCAGATATTTCATCTCCAAAGAAATTCAAAATTTCTGCTGTAGAAAATTAAAGAAACTAAGAAGAAAGTTAAGAGTTAAGAAGTAGAAGCAGTGAGGCATCACCAATCCCAATTCCCAAATGTAAGTTCATATGATTCAAAGCAGATATTTCATCTCCAAAAAAGTTCAAAATTTCCACTGCAGCCGCAAACTAACCAAAGTTTCAATAAACATAAATTTAAACAAGCTTAAAGGAAAGTTAATAGTTAAGAAGCAGAGGCAATGATACATCACTAATCCCAATTCTCAAATGTAAGTTAATGTGATTCAAAGCAAATATTTCATCACCAAAAAAGTCCAACTCTTGCCTTAATTTTCACATATAACTCCCAAATGATAGAAAAGTAGATTTTTAGTGCAAGGGGATAAGCTCAGATAACACCCAACCACAATAATTAACATAAGTAATTCTTCAAAGTGATAGGAAATAATCAAAACAGAAGTAATGGTTTCCCAAAATGGTTGATTGCTTGTGTGATCTCTGGATATCATCATAAGCTTATAGAATAATAAAGTTATTGTGAAGTATCCATGAATTTATAAGTCATAATCTCTGATGAGGAAACAAATATTTAAAAAAATGTCATAAAAGACTCAATAATTAATTATAAGAGCCTAAAGCAAATGTCATATGAGCCTAAAAAATTAATCATTAGAGAAAATGCTGCCGAAGAATACAGGAAAAACTCATTTTTCAGATCCCCTGCACGCTTCAAGACACTAACTTTTCAACCCAGTTCAGATCTCCTGCACATNGTAGAAAATTAAAGAAACTAAGAAGAAAGTTAAGAGTTAAGAAGTAGAAGCAGTGAGGCATCACCAATCCCAGTTCCCAAATGTAAGTTCATATGATTCAAAGCAGATATTTCATCTCCAAATAAGTTCAAAATTTCCGCTGCAGCCGCAAACTAACCAAAGATTCAATAAACATAAATTTAAGCAAGCTTAAAGGAAAGTTAATAGTTAAGAAGCAGAGGCAATGATACATCACTAATCCCAATTCTCAAATGTAAGTTAATGTGATTCAAAGCAAATATTTTATCACCAAAAAAGTCCAACTCTTGCCTTAATTTTCACATAACTCCCAAATGATAGAGAAGTAGATTTTTAGTGCAGGGGGATAAGCTCAGATAACACCCAACCACAATAATTAACATAAGTAATCCTTCTAAGTGATAGGAAATAATCAAAACAGAAGTAATGATTTCCCAAAATGGTTGATTACTTGTTTGATCTCTGGATATCATCCTCAGCTCATAAAAAAATAAGATATTAGTGAAGTATCAATGAACATAAGTCATATAATATCTAATGAGGAAATAAATATTAAAGAAAATGTCATAAGGGGAGGCTCAATACTTAATTATAAGAGCCTAAATCAAATTTCCTAAGAGCCTAAAAAATTAATCATTAAAGAAAATGCTGCCAAAGAATAGAGGAAAAACTCATTTTTTAGATCCCCTGCACGCTTCAAGACATCCGCTGCACACTTCCTAATAAAATCATGCAAGCACAGGCACAAAACATTGTCATTTTTCTCTCTATTAGTTTCACTCAGAGCACAAAAACTCTTAGAATTTGATGTTAGGGCTGGAGTTCGATCTAGTCCCGCCTTCTATTTCGCGAAACAGCGCCAACTCCCGCTTCCACTCTTCCGATCGCGAAAGGTCGCGATCTATTGTTCGTGCCTCCAGCCTCTTAAGTCGCTCGCCAACTGCTCCCGCCTTCCTATGTTGTGAAGCGTAGCATCCCTTCAGTGCCTCCTGTTTGTGATAAAAGGTTACAGACGACTCTCCTTCAGTTTTTAGAAGTCACAGTGTTCTTCTTCGGGCTTCCTGTTCGTGATAAAAGGAAGGAAAGTGCAAGAAGTAGTTTCTTGCGATGAAGGAAGAAGAGAGAAGAAGAAGATTGTTATCCCAGGCTTCTTCTTGGTGGCTTGTGGCTGAAGAGAATTTGGGTTTATTTCTCTTGTAAGTTTATCTTCTTCGGTGTATCTCTGTGTAGCGAGAGAAAAACAGAGAGAGAAGAAGAGAGAGCAACAAAGTGAGAGATTCCTCTTATAAGTCAAGGTGATTGACTGGTGTAAATTCCTCAAGTAGTAAAATTCTCTGCAACTCCGTGGACTTAGGCAATTTGCCGAACCACGTAAATCTATGTCTTCCGCTGTGGTGTTACTATTTTTTGGTGTGGATTTTTCCTCGTTTTATTTTTTGCTTCGTCGATCGTTCTCCTATTTGATTTATATATATACCACTTCAACTGGTATATATCTAGATCTCGTCACAACAACTGGTATCAGAGCTTTGTTCGGATCTGAGAAGAAATGATGACTGCAGATGAAGTGATCGTTTCAGGGATTAAGAAGTTTGATGGCACAGACTTTGGTTATTGGAGGATGTAGATAGAGGATTATATTTATGGGAAGAGACTTTATCTTTTGTTATTGGGGAAAAAATCTGAAAGGATGAATGAGACTGAATGAAATTTGTTGGATCGACAAGTTCTGGAGGTTATTTGATTGACCCTATCGAGGTTCGTTACACACAACGTCGTCAAGGAGAGGACGACTGTAGATCTCATGGAAGCCTTAACAGGTATGTATGAAATGTCATCGACGAATAACAAGGTGTACTTGATAAAGAAGTTATTCAACTTGAAGATGGTGGAATATGTTTCTGTTGCTCAACACCTAAATGATTTCAACACTATCAAATTAATTGTCGTCTGTTGAAATTGATTTTGATGATGAGATACGTGCGTTCATATTGTTGGCATCATTGCCAAATAGTTGGGAAGTCATGAGGATGACAGTTAGCAGTTTTGTAGGTAAATCTACACTGAAATGTGATTATATTCGTGATTTGATTTTGGCTGAGGAGGTGCGTAGAAAAGATTCTGGCAAGATCTTTTGTACGAGTTCGACACTAAATGTTGATTTCAGAGGAAGATGACATGACAGGAAATCAAATAAAAGAAGATCAAAATCAAAGTCTGGTCAGCAGGCAACCTGCTGGAATTGTGGCAAGGATGGCCACATAAGAATAAACTGCAGGAATCCCAAAAAGATGGAGAATGATAGTGCAAATGTGGTATCTAAAGAAGTACATGATGCACTGTTGCTGACAGTTCATAGATCTGTTGATGATGGAAGTGAAGAGATGAGTGGGTCTGGGCACCCATTCCTATTGTTCCACACACAGATGGTGGAGAATCACAAAGCTATGAGGAAATCTTGCAAGATAAAAGTTATAGCAAGTGGGAGCTGGTTGAACTTCCACAAGGGAAAAAGACATTTCATAATAAGTGGATGTATCAGGTAAAGACTGAGCGTGATGGTAGTAAAAGGTACAAGGCTAGACTTTTTGAAAAAAGGTTTTCAGCAGAGGTAGGATATTGCCCATGCAATGGGAGTTGCAAGCCGAGACAAGAGTAATTCATGAAAAAGCTTGGAGGTGCAAGGCTATTTGGACCATGTTGATATGTTGATTGAGGGTGTTACTCTTGAGAAACTGAATTTGTGTACAACTTCAATTGGTCTTCTAGAGTGAATACAGGGTTTTGAGATGCAGAGGTGGAGGATTCAAGATAGAGGATTCATAGTGAAGGATTCTTGTTTGAAGAAAAAATGCGACATCGCTAGTGAAGGATATCAGTTTGAGGAAGAAGACGTTGTAGCTTGTGTATCGGTCTCTAAGTGGGAGATTTTTAGCACTGGAGCCCGATCCAGTCTCGCCTCCTATTTTGCGAAACAGTGCCAACTCCCGCTCCCGCTCTTCCGAACGTGAAAGGTCGCAATCTTTAATTCACGCCTCCCACCTATTCAGTCACGCGACAACCGCTCTTGCCTTCCTATGTTGTGAAGCGTAGCATCCATTAGCTCCCTCTTGTTCGTGATAAAAGGCTTCATACGACTCTCCTTCTACTTTTTAGAAGTCATGATATTCTTCTTCGGGCTTCCTCAAGATAGAAGGAAGGAGAGTGCAAGAGGTAGTTCCTTGCGATGAATGAAGAAGAAAGAAGAAAAAGATTGTTCTCCCTTGGCTTCTTCTCGGGGGTTTGTGGCTGAAGAGAATTGAGTTTATTTCTCTTGTAAGTTTATTTTCTTTGGTGTATCTTGGTGTAGAGTTTCTTTGGTGTATCTCGGTGTAGAGAGAGAAGAATAGAAAGAGAAGAAGAGAGAGCAACGAAGTGAGATATTCCTCTTGTAAGTCGAGGTGATCGACTGGTGTAAATTTCTTAAGTAGTAAAATCCTCTATAACTCCGTGGACGTAGGAAATTCACCAAACCAAGTAAATCTATGTGTTCCGCTGTTGTGTTAATATTTTCTGGTGTGAATTTTTTCTCATTCTATTTTTCGTTTCTTCGATCGTTCTCCTGTTTGATTTATACATATACCACATCAACTGGTATATATCTAGATCTCGTCACAACATTTGAAAGTTACAATAATGTAAAATATTTGATTTTAAGCATCCATTCAACTGAATAACAAAAACTCCTTACCAAATAACGATAATTAAAAGCAAAATCAAGTGTTTTAGAGTTTACAATTCTAGGAAAACTAAAATAAAGCAAGCTTTCAACCTTATTAAAAGTATTCATGTAATTTGATGCCTAGTTTCTCCTGTTCTTCTAATCTCTCTTGCAGAATTAAATAATTTATTATATAGAAGTATAGAAAAAAACATATAATGAAGGAATAAAGCAAGAATGAGCTAACTCAAAGAAAGAAGAAGGGTGGAAGATATGAGAGTATGACCCATAACATGTTCTATTTAATTTTTCATGCAATGATTCCCCAAGTAAAACATAAAAAAGTAAGAGTCTGTGCATCTAGTACAAACAATTAGAAGATGCAAACCAAGATATTCATGCAACAATCAAAATCTATCTTCAAATCAAATTTCATTATCTTTTGGGGTGGAGTGCAGAGCAGAGAATGCAACCAAGGCAAACAAGAAATTGAACAGGTACTTGAAGTTAAAAGGTATCAATTAATAGAGATATTAGGGTCAATTTCACATATATCTTCAAATCTTCACTTTTTACTCTTTCTCCCATTTGTCAAATTCTCACCCAAATATCAAAATTAATTGTAAAAATCACAGCCAATGATTCTCACTTTCATCAAATTTCCTACAGTTTAATCTCAAAATGAGCAAATATGTTAATAAGATAGATTTTGAAGGCAAGTGCATAAACCTCCTTCAATTTTGTTAACAGGCAGGTAGACATTTGTTTAGTAAAATATATCTAAAGAAGAAAACTAAACCCAACAGTTAATAATGGCCTAAGATGGACAAGGAATGCCATGTTTAACATGGCAGTGCCATCAATAGACTTTTTTATAATTTCGTTGTTGCCTTCTTATTTTCTAATAAGTTCGACCCCCTAGAGCTAGATTTTTATAATTTAAAAACTCACAATTTGTTGAAGTACGTAATCTACATGGCAGAAAACTAATTAGGCATTAAGTAAGAAGAACTAATGGAAGAAGAATGTAAAAAGGAAGGTTAAGGTGAGACTCTGCATGCACAACTATGACAGATTCATATAAATAATATGAACTAAGAGAGAACAGTAGTGAATGATTTCATTCAAACAATCATTAATGGACAATCATCTAAATACAAGTTATCAAGCCTTATTTACCAAAATAGAGTTACAAAAATGACAAAATTTTGGGATTCAAAATAAATGTTAATGGAGATCAAATATAGGTTGTTAGGTATCATTGAAAATCATTAGGGAGATTATCTAATTTGGATGGCTGGATCCCTATGGAAATCATAGATTAGTGTTCTTCCATCATCATCAAGACTCTTACAGTAAATTGACGATGTAGATTAAACAAAAAAAAGACATGGTTTTATTTAAACGTCGTTACATGTAGATCATTGAAGCACAAATTAACATGTTCTTGATCCAATGATAAGGATTAATTTGAAAAAAAATAAATTTTTAGGATAAATTAATTGCCCCTATTTTGTGAGCTTTTAACATGACACTAATTGCATACTAGTGATGGTTCTAGTGTATAAGCAGATTTAAAAGACGCTAATTACATACTAGTGATGATTCTAGTGTATAAGCAGATTCAAAAGACAATAATTACATACTAGCGATGATTCTAGCATGTAAGTAGGTTGTAAGATCTCATTAGAGTTGATGTTAGGGATTATATGATTTGGATGGTTGGATCTAGATAGAAATCATAGATTGGTGATGACTTCAATAAACTAACAATGTAGATTCAAAAGAGGCATTGTTTTATTCTATCGTCATTAAATGGAAATAACTGAAGTACAAATCTAAATGTTCTTGATCCAATGATCAAGATTAATTTGAAAACAATAATTTTTTAGGATAAATCAATTCCCACAATTTGTGAGCTTTAAACATGACACTACTTGCATACTAGAGATGATTCTCTTTTGCTACTCCACAACAAACAAAGATCTTCCTTCATTGCTCATGATTATATTAGCCGTTACACCTCAACCACAAATATAAATTTGTAAAAGCATGTATTTGACCTTCTATCATTCCTTTGAGCTCCACCCAACCCCACCAACATGTGGTTTACATTCATCTTTCAGGCCAACACCTAATTTTCCCCCTTCTATCATAATAATGATAATAACGATGATGATGATGATGATGACGATGATAACTTATGATGAGTTACAAGGTTACATGGCAGTTCAATCTAGTTTGTAAGGTAAGGAAAAGAAATCAAAGCTATAAACCAACAATAAATTGAACAAGTAAAAATGCACCCACTGTGAGATGAGAAAATACTTTAAACAGTTGTGGTAAAGTTCAACGTTCTGCTTAAAAGAAGAATATAATGCACTCAAAAACACAAGTTAGCACCCGAAAAAAAAAAAAGATTTGCAGATGACACAAGCATGTAACTTACTACAGAAGACCCATCAACGTTTATGGAACGAGTATTTCACCAAAATCAAGACAAATGAATAGAACCCTAAATAAAACAAAAAAGCAACAACCGACTAGTGACTGATAGAAGGAAGTCTAAGCTTCTCCAAAGTGAATATCAGAGAAGAAACCGAATCTCATATCCAATTCCTACCTTGTCGAGCCCAACAGGATCAAGTGATGACTTGACAATGTTGGCAACCCCTTGGCACACGACCACTTGTTCAGCGATATAAGCAAATAACAAAAACGTAGTCAGGTAAAAGAAGAAAATTAAGACATGCCTAAGAATAAATCATGCTTTTCTGTGTATAAATGAAGGATTAAGGCCCCGTTTGGGGCGGCGTTCGGGGCACTGTGCAACTTTGAGTCGTTGTTTCGAGTCGTTTTGGGTGGCAGTTCAGGAGCATCGTGGGGCATTTTAAGTAAAATGCGGGCCGCAATTTCGACCCCCGGCTCATGTTTCTTATGTTATCTATTACCGCGGGTGCCCCTTTGTGATTCCTCGCTTTGTCGTTTGCACTAACCAAGGGTACAGACTCTCGCTTCCTCTGCAATCTCTCACTTCCTCACCTTCCCTAAACTCTTATTCATGACTTTGGTATTCCCTTCTCTATCCTTTCTCGTGTACAAAACTTTTGTTTATCATTTTTATTAGATGTTGATGTCTTTGTTGGATTTTTTTGATGTCTTTTTTGGTTTTTTATGGCGGTGATGGAAGCGGTGGTGTTGGTGTTTCCCCTCCTGTTTATTGTGATGGAGGCAATGATGTTATTGTTTTGATGGTACTGAATTTTTGGCGTTAGTGTTTCCTATTTTGTTTGTTGTGATGGAGACATTGGTGTTATTGTTGTGAAGGAGGTGTGCATGCACCATTGTGCCTTGATGAGATCAATTTTGCATAGTAGAAAATGGTGATCAATTTATGCAGTGTGAAGAGCATTTCACTTCAACGTGCTCTCATAATTTCTTTGTTGCCACAAAGTTTGGTGTTTTTTTTTCAAAAAAAGATTGATGGATTGCTTCATCATGCTCAAGCAAACCCAATTTCAAAGATTATGATAAAAAGAAACTCCTTTCACATACATAAACTTCATGGAGTGAAACGTTACATCTCAGAACATCACGAAATTTCTTCGAGAGAATATTATGCATTGATAGGCCATGTGTTTACTTTGAAAAATTCTATAAGAATTGCCTCAAATGTACATTTTCATTGATCATCATTATCATGATCACTATCACCACTGTTAGGAGACAAATAGATGGATTGCTTCATAATGCTTATGTAAAACCAATTTCAAAGATTATGGTAAAAATAAATTATTTTCACCCACATAAACTTCATGGAGTGAAGCATTACATCACAAAATTTTTTTGCGAGAATATTATGCAGTGATAGGCCTTGGGTTTACATTGAAAAACTCTATAAGAATTGCCTCAAAAGTACATTTTCATTGATCATAGTTGCCATGATCATTATCGCCACTGCTAGAAGACAAGTACATGAATTGCTTCATCAAGCTCATGCAAACCCACTTTCAAAGATTATTGTAAGAATAATTTTTTTTCGCCCACATAAACTTCATGGAGTGAAGCATTACATCATAGAGCATCACAAAAATTCTTTGAGAGCATATTATGCATTGATATGCCTTCAGTGTTCTTCGAAAAATTCTATAAGAAATGCCTCAAATGTACATTTTCATTGATCATCATTGTCATGATTGCTATCACCGCTGCTAAGAGACAAATACATGGATTGCTTCAACATGCTAATGCTAACCCAATTTCAAAGATTTTAGTAAAAAGAAATTTTTTTCACACACAAAAACTTCATGGAGTAAAGCATAACACCATAGAGCATCAAGAAATTTTTTTAAGAGAAAATTCTGCATTGATAGTCTTCGTGTTACTTGGAAAAATTCTATAAGAAACATCTCAAAAGTACATTTTTATTGATCATCATTGTCATGATCACTATCACCACTACTAGGAGACAAATAGATGGATCGCTTCATCATGCTCATGCTAACACAATTTCAAAGAGTTTGGCAAAAGGAAATTCTTTTCGCACACAGAAACTTCATGAAGTGAAGCACTACACCACAGAGCATCAACAAATTTCTTTGAGAGAATATTATGTTGATAGGCCTTGTGTTTACATTGAAAAATACTATAATAAATGCATCAAAAGTACATTTTCATTGATCATCATTATCGTGATCAATATCACCACTGCTAGGAGGCAAATACATGGATTACTTCATCTTGCTCAAATTTCAAAGATTTTGGTAAAAAAAATATTTTCACACAAAAAAAACTTCATGGAGTGAAACATTACACCACAAAGCATCACAAAACTTTTTTGAGAGAATATTATGCATTGATAGACTTTTGTGTTTACTTTGCAAAATTCTATAAGAAATGCCTCAAAAGTACGTTTGCATTGATTATCATTTCCATGATCACTGTCACCACTGCTAGGAGACAAATGCATGGATTGCTTCATCATGCTAATGCTAACCAAATTTTAAATATTTTGGTAAAAAGAAACTATTTTCATACGCAGAAACTTCATGGAGTAAAGCATTACACCATAGAGCATCACGAAATTTCTTAGAGAGGATATTATGTACTGATAGGCCTTGTGTTTAGTTTAAAAAATTCTATAAGAAATGCCTCAAAAGTACTTTTATGTTGATCATCATTGTCATGATCACTGTCACCACCACTAAGAGACAAATACATGAGTTGCTTCATTATGTTAATGCTAACTCAATTTCAAAGCATTTGGTAAAAATAAATTCTTTTCACACACAAAAAACTTCATGAATGAAGCATTACACCACAAAGCATCACCAAATTTCTTTGAAAGAATATTTTGCATTGATTGTGGTTCTTTAGGTTGGGTTGTGCTTTGTGGTAGTTGTTGGTCGTGGTGATGGTTGTGGGTCGTGGTTTTTTGTGGTTATGTGGTGGAAGTGAATTGGGTTGGTGGTTGTGGTTGGCTTTGTGGTAGTGGGTTGAGGTTCTGTGGGTGTGGATTTGGAGTAGGGTTGTGGGTCGTGGTTACTTTATTTCTTGTATTATTGATATTTTTTATTTCGCAAATTTCATGGTGGTTGTCATTATTTTTTTTCCGTTTGCATTTCATTTTTTGTGAGTTTGAGAGGTTCATGATGAGACATTTGATCTTATGGGTTCTTCTGGATGGTTTGTTGATCACTGTTGGTTGGTGTCACATGTGAAACCCTAGTGATGACAACTAAGTTCTTCTCTTTTTTTCTGTGTAGCAATTTATGAGGATCTTCTGGATGACATTTTTTTGTGATATGCAGTTGTGACACATAGAGGTTGGTTTTACGTGGGTTAAAGTAAACATGTTTTGGTGATATGTCGTTATGATCTTATGTTGTGAATTTCATGTCTGCCACTTACTATGCCATGTTGTCATTTATGTGTATATCAATTTGCTCGAGCTGCTAGAATTACAAGAGCACGTGCGTTTTGTCCTACGTAATAATATAAAAATTTGCATGATTGAAAACTATAATTAAAGAGAATACAATTATAAGTTATTGATATTAGACTTGAGCTTGTGTCGAGTTTTCACTTATTTTTCAAGCTTGGCTTGCTATTTTTTTCAACTTTAACTTAATTTGTTTATGATAATTGAACGAATATTTAAAGGAGCTAATAAACGAGCTAAAAGTTCGAACAGTCTAGATTCACATATTAGAACTATAATAAAATGTTTAATAACTCTAATAAAAATGAATAAATAATATAAACAAATTAACTAACTCACATGCTGTCATCCAAGGTCTGTCATAAATATCTTCTTAAAAGATTGAATTCTAAGATAGAAAAAAATTGAGTCAAGTGCAAAAAAAATCTAAATGAACTAGTAGTACAAAATAACTCATGGTGTGATACTATTCATGAGTCAATTGTGAGAATAATTGAGAAAAATAAAAAATAATCAGATCAACCGTTATAAAAAAAGAATGAATAAAAAGTAATATTCAATTTCAGAAATCCATCATGTTAATTTTCAAGTAGTTAATAATCAATAATAAAATACATATATAATTAATCTAAAAATATTATTGATACAATAATATATTACTTTTAAATATATAATTAAATAAATAACTAATTGAATTTTATTTAAATAATATATCATATATAATATGAGTTACATTCGAGCTTAATATAGAGTTTTTTTTAAAAGTTGTTCAATACCAAACAAGTTTGTACGTGAACATAAATGAACAAATTTGAATATGTTCATGTTTAATTTATTTAATATTCGAGTTTTTAGAAATTGTTCAAGCTTATTTATTTACTAATTTGAACGAACATGTTTAAATTTTTATCGAGTCGAGTTTAAATTATACGTCGAGTACGTTGGTTCATTTACAACCCTAGAGAAAGCAATTTTCTTGTTCTTAAATTTTGGGTGTAGATAATTTTTTTTTCTTTTCCCAAAAAAAAAAGAGAAAAAAAAGAGATGAAGCGGACGTGGGAGACAGTTTCGGATGGATAACGCATTGCTATTCGGTATCTCATTCCTCTTCTTTGGTTATAAATCAGATATTCCCTCCGCAAAATCTCCCGATTCTTCCTCTCCGTCCGCCAGGCCGCTCGCCTCCCTTACTTTATTTAGGGCGGGGCAGGTTAAGGAGAGATGGGAGTTCTTTCTTCAATCGAAGAAGAGAGGCGGAAGGAGGGATCAGGATGTTGGCCGGATGTTGTTTCTTGTACCACGGTGGTGCATGTCTCCGCTGCTTGCCTTCGTTTAGGCGAATGATTATGATGATGATACTAGAGATTGGAATTACATATGATTTTTTAACATTCAGATTTTTCATTTCACCATTAGGAACTCATCTAATATTATTTGCTTAATGTAAAGGAGCGGTCAGTATTCTGGGCTGATACGGTTGGATCTACCTACATTTTCTCAAAGCTCAAAAAGTTGGGAGAAGCATATGGCGGATTCTGTACTCCATCCAAGTACTTGGAAGAAAGAGCTGCAGAACGCCTTCCACTGGTACTTCATTTTTTTGTTCTTTGCTTCATCCTTACTTTCATCTCGTTATGGTTTCTTCTCCTAATTCATTCTAAATTGAGAGGAATATTTATGAATTAAAATCGGAACCTCTTAAAATTCTTGATCTGATTAGTAGAATAAAATCCAGTTGTCCAATTTGTCCAAGCAAGGGCGGTTGTACAGCTTTGCATTCAAATGTGTGGTAGAAACTTTATTGTCGCTAATTACCTAATTAAAGACCTAAACGGAAATAAAAAATAGAAAAAAAAAAGTTGATCTATGACTCAGATTATATCATAATGGATACCGTGTTTGATTTTCTGTAACCTCGCCTAGTAAGGAGAAGCCGCCATGGATAAACATGGGATTTGGGTTATGGTTTAGGTACATGCCTTTCTTCTGTAAATTGCCAAGTAAGAAGAAGCCGCGAAGGATAAACATAGTTGGATCATGGTTTAGCCACTTACCTTTCTTCTTCATGTCACGAGACCACGAATTCCAGTCCTTTTACTCACTCAAAATCTCAAATTTTCAGTATCGACTTCGTCCTTCACCATCGTGAAGTATGATTGTTCGAGTTCTTCCTTTTAGCTCTAGTTGTCGCTGGCCTGTGTGACCCTTCTCATCTTCTTGTGCCGCCACTTTTTCCGTCCCTGCAACTCTTACTGGTAAGAGTCATCAATGCCTTCTATTTTTTTGCTCCTTCATTATGTTCGTTGGCATAAATCTCAGGATTAGAATGTCACCAAAGGTAAGTCTTCTTTTTCATATTCTTCAATTTATTGTGCTCCTTCTATACTTGATTAGTTTTCCTCGATTTTCATAGTGTTTGCTTAGTTATTTATTTATGTCTTTTATGTTTGCTTAGTTGTGATGCCATAAGGATGATCCCAAAGTTGCGATCATTTTGGTTGTGGTAGCTGATTAACTTGTGAATTAATGGTGTGGTCTAATTTTATTCATGTTTGCATATAATTTCAGTTAATTGTTCCACGTTACTAGATGTTGGTCATGGTTTAGTTCATGTATCCGTTCAATCTAAATTTTTTAGTTTTTTTTTTTCAATTGATCTTCTTATTATTTTGTTTCCCTGTATCTCAATTGAATATTAGATTTTCGGACTGCACTTCTTTAGGCAGATAATTTTTACTCATGAGAATATCAGCATGCTTTTCTTTATTATAGATGTTTTCAATAACAATTATTGTATGCTTATTTGAATATTTAATAAATTGTATTATACATTATGTTATGTCTTTCATGTTTTTTACACATTTGTGGATGTTTTATAATCATATTGTTTCGCCATGTGAGATTTAGTTGGCACAGTCTTAATAATTGTTGCTAAACGCTTAAATCTTTATATGTACATTACCTTTATAAGAATGATATAAATTTTGTTCCTATATATCACACTCTATCGAGAAGAAAGAAGCTTTGATCATGCATCTTCTATAATATTTATTACAAAACTTAACATATATTTGCTGCTGGAGAAGCTTTTAGATTTTATTTATTGAAAGATTTAAGTGAAAGAAGTTATGTAACTAGAGTTCCAAAATTGACTCCTTGTTTATAGGTTTAAGTTGATACTCATTACATAATTGAATATATTTATGCTTTATCAACAATAAAATACAAGTCATTCTATTGCAATTATAGCTTGATAAAGTTCTTTTGACTGAGAAATTTATCTTCTAAGTTGAAGAGGAATGATTGAAGCAAGCCAATTTGACAAATAGATATTTACTTTTTGATTGGATGAATTTGCCAATATGCAAAGTTTGTTGAATTGGCTAGTCAAGTCATCATGTGAGTTTAGTGAACAATGCTAACTTGAATTTGGCCTTCCGGATATTCGGCTACACAGGAGCAATTCTTGAAAGATTTTCTTCTTATATTTAATGGAGCAATTAGAACCTACTGCTCGGCCTTGTGACTTGAAATATGAGACCCTAAAGAGTATAAGTGAGATTTGACAATATTTCAACTTTGAGGAGGCATTGTTTGTTAGAATATCCATCATCTCAATAGTGTTGGACTTTTGCAATAATTCTTTGGAAAATTTCTAGAGGCCTTTGTTGGAGAAAAGTTTATTAGTGGCATATTGTGCAAAAATAATTAATGATTTAAATAATGGAGCAAAAATAAAACACTATTAAAAAATATTAGATTCAATTTATTCAAATTGTTATATTTGTTCTTTCCATTGGTCGACATGAAGAATGAAAGATTTTTTTTTTCTTTACAACTTTAAGGGAGAATATGAGGTAGAATATATTTATTGTCAAATGCATAACATATATAAAGTCGAGGGATCAAGTCATACATACTAAGCTAAAGATTGAAGATTGTAAGAAGAAGAATAATGATAGTTTGATAAATGCAAATATTCAACAAAGTGGAGGTTCAAGAAAAAATCAACATCTAAATCATTAGGATCAAAATCTTAAGGGCAACCCCTATTATAGTCAGTTTAAGCGCATTAAAACATGTAATTTAATTGTGGATAATTGTTTTCTTATGCTATCTTTTAGTCTTAAATCAAAGGCCGATCTTTGAAGAACAAAAAATAATTTATTTTGGAATTGCACGAGAAGAGAATGCAGAAGAGTTCTAGCATAAGATTGATCGTTAAAAATCTCATGGAAGTAAAAAAAAGTTTAATACAAAGTACAAATAAAACGATATTACTTTTTAGCTTTAGTCGCTTCAATCATAATTTATGATGTTGCAGTCATGCTAATATTGTTTTTGTACTTTGTAGTATCTTACAATGACTGACACTAGTCCTAAATCAGTAGTAACATTTGACATGGCTTTATTTGAGTTTGGGGCAATAAATTCACTTATGTCAAATAAACTTGGACCAAGTTCATTAATTTTACAGTTGTAATCATGTTTGATAATTACTACAACATCTAATTTTTTCGTGGTAGTAACTTATCATGATTTTTCCATTATATTTTTTAATCTCGCTAGCCTAATTTGATGTAATGCTACGGTTAAATTGGATATCTACTTATCATGTTACCCTTGCCCTCTATCTTGTGCGACCACTAAAAATACTCTCCACCTTCCGCAATATTGAGACTGCTCTTTGCTCTACATGCATAATGACGCCCACCCTACACCCGCCCCTATGATTATCTACAATGGAAAAAATGACTAGGGGGTGTAAAAGAGTCGAGTTTGAGTGAGAACATTGTTTGTTTGTGTTTAGCTCGTTGGAATTTTTTTTAACTCGAAGTAGGCTCGGGTTCGAAATTGCTTGTGAATAACTTGTTTTTGATCGACACGACTAAAATTTTGTTTGTTTGTTTAAACTCATGTTCAGCTTGAAATTAACTCAAATTATTTAAAAAATAATAGAATATAACATTTTTTAAATGCAACATAAAAATTTAATATAAAAGTATTATAATAATATTATATATTAATGACGTAATTAATTCAAGTCAAAACGAGCCGAACACGATCAAATAAAAGTTTATTTGTGTTTGTCACATTAGTTATTTAGCCCGACAAGCACGTGTTCTTCGCGAAGGAGCTTTTTTGGTAGCCCTAAACACAACCCATATGATATCTTGATCTTTTGGATGAAATCACTTGACATCCTCCCTTTGGTCAATGCCACTATGCTCTTGCCTTGATAATGATTCACTCTTGCGTTGATGACATATGGTAACAAACATAGCCCTCTAGTATGGTTANGAGCCGAACACGATCAAATAAAAGTTTATTTGTGTTTGTCACATTAGTTATTTAGCCCGACAAGCACGTGTTGTTCGCGAAGGAGCTTTTTTGGTAGCCCTAAACACAACCCTTATGATATCTTGATCTTTTGGATGAAATCACTTGACATCCTCCCTTTGGTCAATGCCACTATGCTCTTGCCTTGACAATGATTCACTCTTGCGTTGATGACATATGGTAACAAACATAGCCCTCTAGTATGGTTATAATTGAGTCGAGCTTGAGCGAGCCAAGCCCCTTTTCATATTTGGCTTGTTTGAAAGTTTAGTTGTTCATATTCGACTATCAATAGAGTTTATCTTGTAGGGATATATAAGTAGAGTTTCATCTTGTAGGCATATCAATAGATAAATTCTTTGAATTAGGAACATCTAGCTATTCAGATGCCCAACAAACTTGCATAATCTCATACTTTTTTAAGTATTTAATTGACTCTCTAGAAATAATTTATTAAACCTCCCTCAATCCACCTTGAACAATTATGTTCGAGATGCTCGCTGAACACCTGGCATGAAAGAAATGACCACAAAAATATAACTTCCCTATAGTTTGAAAATTGTCTTTAAGAGAA
>JXCR01089240.1:64567-91723 GCA_002079205.1 Phalaenopsis hybrid cultivar | reverse complement strand
ATATATATATATATATATATATATATATATATATATATTGTTACATTTACAAAGAAAATTATTTTCTCTCTCTTTAAGAAAGCTCAAAAGCTTTCCGTTTGCATCAATGTACAATTATGTCTAATTCCACTCTTGATCATCGAGAAGTTTTATGGTTTTCAAATTGTAACGTTTACATTCATTTACTTTTCCTTTCTTGTAATTATATCAAAAATAATTTTTTTTTTATATATTTCATTGTGTTTGAAGTTTTTTATAGAACAATAAAAATTTTTTTCTCCTCAATAATAGTTTTCAGTTACGTAAATTTTTTGTATTATTATGTCAAATTAGTCGCTTATGTTATTGTAATTCCAGCAGCTCAAGCAAATTCAAGTACACATAGACGATACAAGACACAGGTTGTGGCATACTTGAAGTTCACAACAGAAGATTATAAATCACATTGTTATTAGAATTATCAAATTTACAAGATGGATACAACACAAATGAACTACTCTCTCATTTGGTTAAGCTCTGTATCAAAGGGTAACAACTTGAATAAAAATTAAATATTGAATATCTTCATAATATATAGAAGTTATTCATCCATACTGCTCTTGAAATATCGCCAGTGTATAACATGAATGGTAGAGTGCAAACAAATACTCCGCTAATTGCATGCTATTGGCGACCTACCAAACTAATTTATATCGAGACACATGAAACGATATTGCAGACACACATCGAACAAGTGAGTTTATTGGCAGCATCATTTCATTTATACATGAATGGTAGAGTGCAAACAAATACTCCGCTAATTGCATGCTATTGGCGACCTACCGAACTAATTTATATCGAGACACATGAAACGATATTGCGGACACACATCGAACAAGTGAGTTTATTGGCAGCATCATTTCATTTATCTCAGCATAAGTTAGCTTGGTAGCTCGCCAATGTCTTGCAGTTAACTGAGTATGCGTCTGCACTCTATCATTGATAAGTTTTATGGTTTCCATATTTTAATTGTAAGGTTTTCATTCATTTACTTTTTCTTTCTTTTATTTATATCAAAAATAATTTTCTTTATATATTTCATTGTGTTTGAATTTTTTANAAAAAGGAGTCACATCATATCACATTAAATATAATTATATAAAAATAAATGTATTAGAAATTCCTTATTTATTAATTAAAATGAAAAACTGTTACATGATTTACTTGAAAATAAAATATTTAAGAAAAGAGTCTTCAGCCATTTGACCAGTCATGTGCCTGGCTAAGTAGCAATTTGAACAAAAGTTCGCGCCAAGCTTTCTTGTTGAGTTTGACCGATCTGCAAATCAGCCTGGAGAGCCATGACCTTCATNTTCCTAATAAAATCATGCAAGCACAGGTACAAAACATTGTCATTTTTCTCTCTATTAGTTTCACTCAGAGCACAAAAATTCTTTGAATTTGAAAGTTACAATAATGTAAAATAATTGATTTTAAGCATCCATTCAACTGAATAACAAAAACCCCTTATCAAATAACGATTTAGAGTTTACAATTCAAGGAAAACTAAAATAAAGCAAGCTTTCAGCCTTATTAAAACTATTCTGGTAATTTGATGCCTAGTTTCTTTTCTTCTAATCTCTCTTGCAGAATTGAATAATTTATTATATAGAAGTGCAGAAAAAAAAAACAGATAACGAAGGAATAAAGCAAGAATGAGCTGACTCAAAGAAAGAAGAAGGGTGGAAGATATGAGAGTATGAACCAAAACATGTTCTATTTAATTTTCCATGCAATGATTCCCCATGTAAAACATAAAAAAGTAAGAGTCTGTGCATCTAGTACAAACAATTAGAAGATGCAAACCAAGATATTCATGCAACAATCAAAATGTATCTTCAAATCAAATTTCATTATCTGTTGGGGTGGAGTGCAGAGCAGAGAATGCAACCAAGGCAAACAAGAAATTGAACAGGTACCTGAAGTTAAAAGGTATCAATTAATGGAGATATTTGGGTCAATTTCACATATATCTTCAAATCTTCACTTTTTACTCTTTCTCCCATTTGTCAAATTCTCACCCAAATATCAAAATTAATTGTAAAAATCACAGCCAATGATCCTCACTTCCACCAAATTTCCTACAGTTTAATCTCAAAAAGAGCAAATATGTTAATAAGATAGATTTTGATGGCAAGTGCATAATCCTCCTGCAGTTTTGTTAACAAGCAGGTAGACATTTGTTTAGTAAAATATATCTAAAGAAGAAAACAAACCCAACAGTAAATAATGGCCTAAGATGGACAAGGACTGCGATGTTTAACATGGCAGTGCCATCAGAAGACTTTTTATAATTTCATTATTGCCTTCTTATTTTCTAACAAGTCCGACCCACTAGAGCTAGATTTTTATAATTTCAAAACTCACAATTTGTTGAAGTATGTAATCTACATGGCAGAAAACTAATTGGGCATTAAGTAAGAACTAATGGAAGAACAATGTAAAAAGGAAGGTTAAGGTGAGACTTTGCATGCACAACTTTGACAGATTCATATAAATAATATGAACTAAGAGAGAGCACTCATGAATAATTTCATTCAAACAATCATTAATGGAGGATCATCTAAATACAAGTTATCAAGCCTTATTTATAGAAATAGAGTTACAAAAATGACAAAATTTTGGGATTCAAAAAAAATGTTAATGGAGATCCAATATAGGTTGTTAGGTATCTTTGAAAATGATTATGAAGATTATTTAATTTGGATGACTGGATCCACATGGAAATCATAGATTAGTGTTCTTCCATGATCATCAAGACTCTTACAGTAAATTGATGATGTAGATTAAAAAAAAACATGGTTTTATACTATCGTAGTTACGTGGAGATCATTGAAGCACAAATCAAGATGTTCTTGATCCAATGATCAAGATTAATTTGAAAAAAAAATAAATTTTTAGGATAAATTAATTGCCCCTATTTGTGAGCTTTTAACATGACACTACTTGCATGCTAATGATGGTTCTAGTGTATAAGCAGATTTGAAAGACACTAATTACATACTAGGATGATTCTAGTGTATAAGTAGATTCAAAAGAGAATAAGTACGTGCTAGCAATGATTCTAACATGTAAGTAGGTTGTAAGATATCTTTGAAATTGATGTTAGGGATTATATGATTTGGATGTTTGGGTCCAGATAGAAATCGTAGATTAGTGATGACTCCAATAAACTAACAGTGTAGATTCAAAGAGGCATTGCTTTATTCTATCATCATTAAATGGAGATAACTGAAGTAAAAATCTAAATGTTCTTGATCCAATGATCAAGATTAATTTGAATATAATAATTTTTTAGGATAAATCAATTCCCACAATTTATGAGCTTTAAACAAGACACTGCTTGCATACTAGAGATATTCTATTTTGATACTCCACAATAAACAAACATCTTCCTTCATTGCTCATGATTCTATAAGTTGTTACACCTCAACCACAAATATAAATTTGTAAAAGCATGTATTCAACCTTCTATCATTCCTTTGAAGGAAAGCTCCACCCAACCCCACCAACATGTGTTTTACTTTCATCTTTCAGGCCAACAACTTATTTTTTTCCCCTTCTATCATAATAATGGTAATAATGATGATGATGATGATGATGATGATGACTTATGATGAGTTACAGGGTTACATGGCAGATCAACCTAGTTTGTCAGGTAAGAAATAGAAACCAAAGCTATAAACCAACAATAAATTGAATAAGTAAAAATGCACCCAATGTAAGGCTCACTAAGATGAGAAAATACTTTAAACAATTGTGGTAAAGTTCAACATTCTACTTAAAAGAAGAATATAATGCACTCAAAAACACAAGTTAACACCCAAAAAAAAAGCTTTGCAGATGACAAAATCATGTAACTTACTACAGAAGACCCATCAATGTTTATGGAATGAGTATTTCACCAAAATCAAGACAAATGAACATAACCCTAAATAAAACAAAAAAGCAACGACTGACTAGTGACTGATAGAAAGAAGCCTAAGCTTCTCCAAAATGAATATAAAAGAAGAAACTGAATCTCATATCCAATTCCTACCTTGTCGAGCCTAACAGGATCAAGTGGTGACTTGACAATGTTGGCAACCGCTTGGCACACGACCACTTGTTCAATGATATAAACAAATAAAAAAAAACGTAGTCAGGTAAAAGAAGAAAAGTAAGAAATGCCTAAGCATAAATCATGCCCTTCTGTGATATAAATGAAGGATTAAGGCCGTGTTTGGGGCGGCATTCGAGGCACAATGCAACTTTGGGTTGCGGTTTCGAGTCATAGGGCATTTTAAGTAAACGCGGGCCGCAATTTCGACCCCTGGCTCACGTTTCTTATGTTATCTATTTACGCGGGTGCCCCTTTGTGATTCCTTGCTTCGTCATCTGCACTAACCAGGGGTACGAGCTCTCGCTTCCTCTACCCTTCCTCTGCGATCCCTCACTTTCTCATCTTCCCTAAACTCTTATTCATGACTCTGATATTCCCTTCTCTATACTTTCTCGTGTACAAAATTTTTGTTTATCATTTTTGTTAGATGTTGATGTCTCTATTGAATTTTTTTGATGTCTTTGTTGATTTTTTATGGAGGTGATGGAAGCGGTGGTGTTGGTGTTTCCCCTCTTGTTTGTTGTGATGGAGGCAATGATGTTATTGTTTTGATGGTAGTGAATTTTTGGCATTGGTATTTCCTCTTCTGTTTGTTTGATGAAGACAGTGGTGTTATTGTTGTGATGGAGGCATGCATGCACCATTGTGCCCTGATGAGATCAATTTTGCACAGTAGAAAAGGGGGATCATTTTATGTAGTGTGAAGAGCATTTCACTTCAACGTGATTTTATAATTTCTTTGTTTCCATAAAGTTTGGTGTCTTTTCAAAAAAAGATTAATGGATTGCTTCATCATGCTCATGCAAACCCAATTTCAAAGATTATGATAAAAAAAATTCCTTTCACGTACATAAACTTCATGGAGTGAAACATTACATTTCAGAACATCACAAAATTTCTTTGAGAGAATATTATGCATTGATAGGCCATGTGTTTACTTTCAAAAATTCTATAAGAAATGCCTCAAATGTACATTTTCATTGATCATCATTATCATGATCACTATCACCACTGTTAGGAGACAAATAGATGGATTGCTTCATCATGCTTATGCAAACCCAATTTCAAAGATTATGGTAAAAAGAAATTTTTTTCACCCACATAAACTCCATGGAGTGAAGCATTACATCACAAAGCATCATGAAATTTTTTTGAGAGAATATTATGCAGTGATAGGCCTTGGGTTTACATTGAAAAACTCTATAAGAAATGCCTCAAAAGTATATTTTCATTGATCATCATTGCCATGATCACTATCACCACTGCTAGGAGACAAGTACATGGATTGCTTCATCATGCTCATACAAACCCAATTTCAAAGATTATGGTAATAATAAATTTGTTTCACCCACATAAACTTCATGGAGTGAAGCATTACATCACAGAGCTTCACAAAATTTCTTTGAGAGCATATTATGCATTGATATGCCTTGAGTGTTCTTCGAAAAATTCTATAAGAAATGCCTCAAAAGTACATTTTCATTGATCATCATTTTCATGATTGCTATCACCACTGCTAAGAGACAAATACATGGATTGCTTCAACATGCTAATGCTAACCCAATTTCAAAGATTTTAGTAAAAAGAATTTCTTTTCACACACAAAAACTTCATGAAGTAAAGCATTACACCATAGAGCATCATGAAATTTTTTTGAGAGAATATTCTGCATTGATAGGCCTTGTGCTTACTTGGAAAAATTCTATAATAAACACCTTAAAAGTACATTTTCATTGATCATCATTGTCATGATCACTATCACTACTACTAGGAGACAAATAGATGGATCGCTTCATCATGCTCATGCTAAAGAGTTTGGCAAAAAGAAATTCTTTTCACACACAAAAACTTCATGAAGTGAAGCATTACACCACAAGGCATCAGAGAGAATGTTATGCACTGATAGGCCTTGTGTTTACTTTGAAAAATTATATAATAAATGCATCAAAAGTACATTTTCATTGATCATCATTGTCATGATCAGTATCACCACTGCTAAGAGACAAATACATGGATTGCTTCATCATACTCAAATTTCAAAGATTTTGGTAAAAAAAAAATTTTCACATACAAAAACTTCATGGAGTGTAACATTACACAACAAAGCATCACAAAATTTTTTTAAGATAATATTATGCATTGACAGACTTTGTATTTACTTTACAAAATTCTATACGAAATGCCTCAAAAGGACGTTTGCATTGATCATCATTTCCATGATCACTGTCACCACTGCTAGGAGACAAATACATGGATTGCTTCATCATGTTAGTGCTAGCCAAATTTCAAATATTTTGGTAAAAAGAAATTTTTTTCATGCACAGAAAATTTATGGAGTGAAGCATTACACCATAAAGCATCACGAAATTTCTTTGAGAGGATATTATGTACTGATAGACCTTGTGTTTAGTTTGAAAAATTCTATAAGAAATGCCTTAAAAGTACTTTTGCATTGATCATCATTGTTATGATCACTAACACCACCGCTAGGAGACAAATACATGGATTGCTTCATCATGTTAATGCTAACCCAATTTCAAAGCTTTTGGTAAAAAAAAAATTCTTTTCACACACAAAAACTTCATGGAATGAAGCATTACACCACAAAGCATCACAAAGTTTCTTTGAGAGAATATTATGCATTGATTGTGGTTCTTTGGGCTGGGTTGTGCTTTATGGTTGTTGTTGGTCGTGGTGATGGCTGTGGGTCGTGGTTCTTTGTGGTTCTGTGGTGGCAGTGGGTTGGGTTGGTGGCAGTGGGTTGGGTTGGTGGCTGTAGTTGGCTTTGTGGTAGTGGGTTGAGGTTCTGTGGGTGTGACTTTGGAGTAGGGCTGTGGGTTGTGATTACTTTATCACTTGTCTTATTGATATTTTTATTTCACATATTTCATGGTGCTTGTCATTATTTTTTTCCATTTGAATTTCATTTTTTTGTGAGTTTAAGAGGTCCATGATGAGACAATTGACTTATGGGTTCTTTTGGATGCTCTGTTGATCACTGTCAGTTAGTATCACGTGTGAAATCCTAATGAGACAACCAAATTCCTCTCTTATTTTATGTGTAGCAGTTTATGAGGATCTTCTGAATGACCTTTTTTTGGTGATATGCAGTTGTGACACACAGAGATTGATTTTACACGGGTTAAAGTAAAATGACCTTTTTTTGGTGATATGCCGTTATTAACTTATGTTGTGAATTTCATGTTTGCCACTCGCTGTGCCATGCTGTCATTTATGTGTACATCAATTTGCTCGAGCTGCTAGAATTACAAGAGCATGTGCGTTTAGTCCTACATAATAATATAAAAATTTGCATCATTGAAAACTATCATTCAAGGGAATACAATTATAAGTTATTGATATTCGGCTTGGGCTTGTGTCGAGTTTTCACTTATTGTTCAAGTTTGGCTTGTTATTTTTTTCAACTTGAACTTAATTTGTTTATGATAATTGAACAAATATTTAAAGGAGCTAATAAACGAGCTAAAATTTTGAATGGTCTAGATTCACATATTAGAACTATAATAAAACGTTTAATAACTCTAAATAAAAAAAAAATTGAATAAATAATATAAACAAACTAACTCACATGCTGTCATCCAGTGTTTGTAATAGATATATACTTAAGATTGAATTCTAAAATAAAAAAAAAATTGAATCAAGTGCAAAAAAAATCTAAATGAACTAGTAGTACAAAGTAACTCATAGTGTGATACTATTCATGAATCAATTGTAGAAATGATTGAGAAAAATAAGAAAAAAACAATCATATCAACCGTTATAAAAAAAGAATGAACAAAAAGTAATATTAAATTTCAGAAATCCATCATGTTAATTTTCATGTAGTTAACAATCAATAATAAAATAAATAAATAATTAATCTAAAAATATTATTGATATAATAATATATTACTTTTAAATAAATAAATAAATAAATAAATAAATAATTGAATTTTATTTTAATAATATATCATATATAACGAGTTACATTTAAGCTTAATATGGAGTTTTTAAAAAGTTACTAGTTGAATACCAAACGAGTTTGTACGTCAACATAAATGAACAAGTTTGAATATGTTTATGTTTAATTATTTTATATTCGAGTTTTTAGAAATTATTCAAGCTTATTTATTTACTAATTTAAACAAACATGTTCGAATTTTTATCGAGTCGAGTTTAAATTATACGTCGAGTACGTTGGTTCGTTTACAACCCTAGAGAAAGCATAGATTTTCATGTTCTTAAATTTTGGGTGTATATAAAATTTTTTTTCTTATTATAATATAAAGAGAGGGACATTGAAAAACTTTATAAGGCGAAATTTATGAACAATTTTATATTCTTAAGAAGTTACTTGAACAATTTTATGTTTCCAAAAAAAAGAAAAAAAAAAGAGATGAAGCGGACGTGGGAGACAGTTTCGGATGGATAACGTGACATTCCTCTTCTTTGGTTAGAAATCAGATATTTCCTCCGCAAAATCTCCCGATTCTTCCTCTCCGTCCGCCAGGCCGCTCGCCTCCCTTACTTTATTTAGGGCGGGGCAGGTTAAGGAGAGATGGGGGTTCTTTTTTCAATCGAAGAGGAGAGGCGGAAGGAGGGATCAGGATGTTGGCCGGATGTTGATTCTTGTACCACGGTGGTGCATGTCTCCGCTGCTTGCCTTCGTTTAGGCGAATGATTGTGATGATGATACTAGAGATTGGAATTACATATGATTTTTTAACATTCAGATTTTTCATTTCACCATTAGGAACTCATCTAATATTATTTGCTTAATGTAAAGGAGCGGTCAGTATTCTGGGCTGATACGGTTGGATCTACCTACATTTTCTCAAAGCTCAAAAAGTTGGGAGAAGCATATGGCGGATTCTGTACTCCATCCAAGTACTTGGAAGAAAGAGCTGCAGAACGCCTTCCACTGGTACTTCATTTTTTTGTTCTTTGCTTCATCCTTACTTTCATCTCGTTATGGTTTCTTCTCCTAATTCATTCTAAATTGAGAGGAATATTTATGAATTAAAATTGGAACCTCTTAAAATTCTTGATCTGATAAGTAGAATAAAATCCAGTTGTCCAATTTGTCCAAGCAAGGGCGGTTGTACAGTTTTGCATTCAAAAGTGTGGTAGCAACTTTCTTGTCCCTAATTACCTAATTAAAGACCTAAACTGAAATAAAAAAATAGAAAAAAAAAGCTGATCTATGATTCGGATTATATCAGAATGGACACCGAGTTAGATTTTCTGTAACCTCGCCTAGTAAGGAGAAGCCGCGATGGATAAACATGGGATTTGGATTATGGTTTTGGTACATGCCTTTCTTCTGTAAATTGTCAAGTAAGAAGAAGCCGAGAAGGATAAACATGGGAGTTGAATTATGGTTTAGCTACATACCTTTCTTCTTCATGTCACGAGACCACGAATTCAAGTTCTTTTACTCACTCAAAATCTCAAATTTTCAGTATCGACTTCGTCCTTCACCATGTGAAGTATGATTGTTCGAGTTCTTCCTTTTAGCTCTAGTTGTCGCTGGCCTGTGTGACCCTTATCATCTTCTTGTGCCGCCACTTTTTCCGTCCCTGCAACTCTTACTGGTAAGAGTCATCAATGCCTTCTTTTTTTTTGCTCTTCATTATGTTCGTTGGCATAAATCTCAAGATTAGAATGTCACCAAAGGTAAGTCTTCATTTTCATATTCTTCAATTTATTGTGCTCCTTCTAAACTTGATTAGTTTTCCTCGATTTTCTTAGTGTTTGCTTAGTTATTTATTTATTTCTTTTATGTTTGCTTAGTTGTTGTGATGCCATAAGGATGATCCCAAAATTGTGATTATTTTGGTTGTGGTAGCTGATTAACTTGTGAATCAATGGTGTGGTCTAATTTTATTCATGATTGCATATAATTTCAGTTAATTGTTCCACGTTACTAGTTGTTGGTCATGGTTTAGTTCATGTATTCGTTCAATCTAGATTTTTTAGTTTTTTTTTTCAATTGATCTTCTTTTTATTTTATTTCCCTGTATCTCAATTGAATATTAGATTTTCGGACTGCACTTCTTTAGGCAGATAATTTTTACTTATGAGAATATCAGCATGCTTTTCTTTATTATAGATGTTTTCAATAACAATTATTGTATGCTTACTTGAATATTTAATAAATTGTATTATACATTATGTTATGTCTTTCATGTTTTTTACACCTTTGTGGTTGTTTTATAATCATATTGTTTCGCCATGTGAGATTTAGTTGGCACAGTCTTAATAATTGTTGCTAAACTCTTAAATCTTTATATGTACATTACCTTGATAAGAATGATATAAATTTTGTTCCTATATATCATACTCTATCGAGAAGAAGGAAGCTTTGATCATGCATCTTCTATAATATTTATTACAAAACTTAACATATATTTGCCNAGAATAAAATCCAGTTGTCCAATTTGTCCAAGCAAGGGCGGTTGTACAGTTTTGCATTCAAAAGTGTGGTAGAAACTTTCATGTCGCTAATTACCTAATTAAAGACCTAAACTGAAATAAAAAATAGAAAAAAAAGCTGATATATGACTCGGATTATATCAGAATGGATACCGTGTTAGATTTTCTGTAACCTCGCCTAGTAAGGAGAAGCCGTGATGGATAAACATGGGATTTGGATTATGGTTTTGGTACATGCCTTTCTTCTGTAAATTGTCAAGTAAGAAGAAGCTGCGAAGGATAAACATGGGAGTTGAATTATGGTTTAGCTACATACCATTCTTCTTCATGTAACGAGACCACGAATTCAAGTCCTTTTGCTCACTCAAAATCTCAAATTTTCAGTATCGACTTCGTCCTTCACCATCGTGAAGTATGATTGTTGTTCGAGTTCTTCCTTTTAGCTCTAGTTGTCGCTGGCCTGTGTGACCCTTCTCATCTTCTTGTGCCGCCACTTTTTCCGTCCCTGCAACTCTTACTGGCAAGAGTCATCAATGCCTTCTTTTTTTTTTGCTCCTTCATTATGTTCGTTGGCATAAATCTCAAGATTAGAATGTCACCAAAGGAAAGTCTTTTTTTTCATTTTCTTCAATATATTGTGCTCCTTCTATACTTGATTAGTTTTCCTCGATTTTCTTAGTGTTTGCTTAGTTATTTATTTATTTCTTTCATGTTTGCTTAGTTGTTGTGATGCCATAAGGATGATCCTAAAATTATGATTATTTTGGTTGTGGTAGCTGATTAACTTTTGAATTAATGGTGTGGTCTAATTTTATTCATGATTGCATATAATTTCAGTTAATTGTTCCACGTTACTAGTTGTTGGTCATGGTTTAGTTCATGCATCCGTTCAATCTAGATTTTTTAGTTTTTTTTTCAATTGATCTTCTTTTTATTTTGTTTCCCTGTATCTCAATTGAATATTAGATTTTCGGACTGCACTTCTTTAGGCAGATAATTTTTACTTATTAGAATATCAGCATGCTTTTCTTTATTATAGGTGTTTTCAATAACAATTATTGTATGCTTACTTGAATATTTATTAAATTGTATTATACATTATGTTATGTCTTTCATGTTTTTTACACATTTGTGGATGTTTTATAATCATATTGTTTCGCCATGTGAGATTTAGTTGGCACAGTCTTAATAATTGTTGCTAAACGCTTAAATCTTTATATGTACATTACCTTTATAAGAATGATATAAATTTTGTTCCTATATATCACACTCTATCGAGAAGAAAGAAGCTTTGATCATGCATCTTCTATAATATTTATTACAAAACTTAACATATATTTGCNCACAGTCTTAATAATTGTTGCTAAACTCTTAAATCTTTATATGTACATTACCTTGATAAGAATGATATAAATGTTGTTCCTATATATCATACTCTATCGAGAAGAAAGAAGCTTTGATCATGCATCTTCTATAATACTTATTACAAAACTTAACATATATTTGTTGCTGGAGAAGCTTTTAGATTTTATTTATTGAAAGATTTAAGTGAAAGAAGTTATGTAACTAGAGTTCCAAAATTGACTCCTTGTTTATAGGTTTAAGTTGATACTCATTACATAATTGAATTTTTTTAATGCTTTATGAACAATAAAATACATGTCATTCTATTGCAATTATAGCTTGAAAAAGTTCTTTTGACTGAGAAATTTATCTTCTAAGTTGAAGAGGAATGATTGAAGCAAGCCAATTTGACAAATAGATATTTACTTTTTGATTGGATGAATTTGCCAATATGCAAAGTTTGTTGAATTGGCTAGTCAAGTCATCATGTGAGTTTAGTGAACAATGCTAACTTGAATTTGGCCTTCCGGATATTCGGCTACACAGGAGCAATTCTTGAAAGATTTTCTTCTTATATTTAATGGAGCAATTAGAACCTACTGCTCGGCCTTGTGACTTGAAATATGAGACCCTAAAGAGTATAAGTGAGATTTGACAATATTTCAACTTTGAGGAGGCATTGTTTGTTAGAATATCCATCATCTCAATAGTGTTGGACTTTTGCAATAATTCTTTGGAAAATTTCTAGAGGCCTTTGTTGGAGAAAAGTTTATTAGTGGCATATTGTGCAAAAATAATTAATGATTTAAATAATGGAGCAAAAATAAAACACTATTAAAAAATATTAGATTCAATTTATTCAAATTGTTATATTTATTCTTTCCATTGGTCGACATGAAGAATGGAAGATTTTTTTTTTCTTTACGACTTTAAGGGAGGATATGAGGTAGAATATATTTATTGTCAAATGCATAACATATATAAAGTTGAGGGATCAAGTCATACATACTAAGCTAAAGATTGAAGATTGTAAGAAGAAGAATAATGAGTTTGATGAATGCAAATATTCAACAAAGTGGAGGTACTAGAAAAAATCAACATCTAAATCATTAGGATCAAATTCCTAAGGGCAACCCCCATTATCGTCAGTTTAAGCGCATTGAAACGTGTAATTTAATTGTGGATAATTGTTTTCTTATGCTATCTTTTAGTCTTAAATCAAAGGCCGAACTTTGAAGAATAAAAAATAATTTATTTTGGAATTGCACGAGAAGAGAATGCAGAAGAGTTCTAGCATAAGATTGAACGTTAAAAATCTCATGGAAGCCAAAATAAAAAGTTTACTACAAAGTACAAATAAAACGATATTACTTTTTAGCTTTAGTCACTTCAATCATAATTTATGGTGTTGCAGTCATGCTAATATTGTTTTTGTACTTTGTAGTATCTATCAATGGCTGACACTAGTCCTAAATCAGTAGTAACATTTGACAAGGCTTTATTTGAGTTTGGGGCAATAAATTCACTTATGTCAAATAAACTTGGACCAAGTTCATTAATTTTACAGTTGTAATCATGTTCGATAATTACTACAACATCTAATTTTTACATGGTAGTAACTTATCATGATTTTGCCATTATCATTTTTAATCTCGCTAGCCTAATTTGATGTAATACTAGGTTTAAATTGGATATCTACTTATCATGTTACCCTTGCCCTCTACCTTGTGCGACCACTGAAATTACTCTCCACCTTGCACGATATTGAGACTTTGCTCTTTGCTCTACATGCATAACGACGCCCACCCTACACCCGCCCCTATGATTATCTACAGTGGAAAAAACGACTAGGGGTGTAAAAGAGCCGAGCTTGAGTGAGACCATTGTTTGTTCGTGTTTAGCTCATTGGAAACTCGAGTAGACACATTCGAAATTGATTGTGAATAACTTGTTTTTGATCGATACGACTAAAATTTGTTTAAACTCATGTTCAACTTGAAATTAACTCAAATTATTTAAAAAATAATAGAATTTAACATTTTTTAAATGCAACATAAAAATTTAATATAAAAATATAATAATAATATTATATATTAATGACTTAATTAATTCAAGTCAAAACGAGCCGAACACGATCGAATAAAAGTTTATTTGTGTTTGTCACATTTGCTTAATGAACGAATCAGACATTAGTTATTTAGCCCGACTAGCACGTGTTGTTTACGAAGGAGCTTTTTTGGTAGCCCTAAACACAACCCTTATGATACCTTGATCTTTTGGATGAAATCACTTGACATCCTCCCTTTGTTCAATGCCACTATGCTCTTGCCTTGACAATGATTCACTCTTGCGTTGATGACATATGGTAACAAACATAACCCTCTAGTATGGTTGTAAATGAGTCGAGCTTGAGCGAGCCAAGCCCCTTTTCATATTTGGCTTGTTTGAAAGTTTAGTTGTTCATGTTTGGCTATCAATAGAGTTTATCCTGTAGGGATATATAAGTAGAGTTTCATCTTGTAGGCATATCAATAGATAAATTCTTTGAATTAGGAACATCTAGCTATTTAGATGCCCAACAAACTTGCATAATCTCATACTTTTTTAAGTATTTAATTGACTCTCTAGAAATAATTTATTAAACCTCCCTCAATCCACCTTGAACAATTATGTTCGAGATGCTCGCTGAACACCTGGCATGAAAGAAATGACCACAAAAATATAACTTCCCTATAGTTTGAAAATTGTCTTTAAGAGAATTAGTTACAATATCATTACTATTAGCATTATCTAAGATAATTCATGATATCTTATCATGAAGATTCCAATCCAACAAGCATTCGCCTGTAAGATCCATAAATATATGTACCAGTATGAGAATGTTCTAACTCAATGATTTAATGATTCTCTTCNTCTTATCATGAAGATTCCAATCCAACAAGCATTCGCCTGTAAGATCCATAAATATATGTACCAGTATGAGAAGGTTCTAACTCAATGAAATTAATGATTCTCTTANTCAATAGATAAATTCTTTGAATTAGGAACATCTAGCTATTTAGATGCCCAACAAACTTGCATAATCTCATACGTTTTTATGTATTTAATTGACTCTCTAAGAATAATTTATTAAACCTCCCTCAATCCACCTTGAACAATTATGCTTGAGATGCTCGCTGAACACCTGACATGAAAGAAATGACCACAAAAATATAACTTCCCTATAGTTTGAAAATTGTGTTTAAGAGAATTAGTTACAATATCATTACTACTAGCATTATCTAAGGCAATTCAGAATATCTTATCATGAAGATTCCAATCCAACAAGCATTCACCTGTAAGATCCATAAATATATGTACAAGTATGAGAAGGTTCTAACTCAATGAAATTGCCTCATCTATGAAATGAAACAAGCATTCACTTGTAAGATCTTCTGTAATTTCTAAGACTCATCTATGAAATGAACGGTTAGGCACACGTACCATATTGTCTTATTGGAATTCCAGCAATCCGAAGTCAAGAAAACCATATGAATATTTTTGAAATAAACTTTTAAATTTTCTTTTTCAATGTCAAACATCTTCATGCAATCATTCTTAATGGTGTTTCTAGATATTCTCTCGTAGTTTGGATTTAAAACATTCAATAAAATACCTAAATCACTTGTGCTCAACAATCATAAATGTATACTTATGCATAATAATCATCTTAGCAATAATTTTCCTGATTATATATATATATATATATATATATATATATATATATATATATTGTTACATTTACAAAGAAAATTATTTTCTCTCTCTTTAAGAAAGCTCAAAAGCTTTCCGTTTGCATCAATGTACAATTATGTCTAATTCCACTCTTGATCATTGAGAAGTTTTATGGTTTCCATATTTTAATTGTAACGTTTACATTCATTTACTTTTCCTTTCTTGTATTTATATCAAAAATAATTTTTTTTTATATATTTCATTGTGTTTGAAGTTTTTTATAGAACAATAAAAATTTTATTCTCCTCAATAATAGTTTTCAATTATGTAAATTTTTTATATTATTATGTCAAATTAGTCACTTATGTTATTGTAATTCCAGCAGCTCAAGCAAATTCAAGTACACATAGACGATACAAGACACGGGTTGTGGCATACATGAAGTTCACAACAGAAGATCATAAATCACAATGTTATTAGAATTATCAAATTTACAAGATGGATATAACACAAATGAACTACTCTCTCATTTGGTTAAGCTCTGTATCAAAGGGTAACAACTTGAATAAAAATTAAATATTGAATATCTTCATAATATATAGAAGTTATTCATCTATACTGCCCTNTATATATATTTTGCTACATTGATTTACAAAGAAAATTATTTTTTCTCTCCTTAAGAAAAGCTCAAAAGCTTTCCGTTTGCATCAATGTACAAATATGTCTAATTCCACTCTTGATCATTGAGAAATTTTATGGTTTCCATATTTTAATTGTAAGGTTTACATTCATTTAATTTTCCTTTCTTGTATTTATATCAAGAATAATTTTTTTTTTATATATTTCATTGCGTGTGAAGTTTTTTATAGAACAATAAAAATTTTATTCTCCTCAATAATAGTTTTAAATAATGCAAATTTTTTTATATTATTATGTCAAATTAGTCACTTATGTAATTATAATTCTAGCAGCTCAAGCAAATTCAAGTACACATAGACGATAACATGACACAAGTTGTGGCAGACATGAAGTTCACAGCAGAAGATCATAAACCACAATGTTATTAGAATTATCAAATTTACAAGATGGATACAACACAAATGAACTACTCTCTCATTTGGTTAAGCTCTATGTCAAAGGGTAACAACTTGAATAAAAATTAAATATTGAATATCTTCACAATATATATAAGTTATTCATTCATACTGCCCTTGGAATATCGCCAGTGTATAACATGAATGGTAGAGTGCAAACAAATACTCCGCTAATTGCACGATATTGGCGACCTACCAAACTAACTTATATCGAGACACGTGAAACGATATTGCCGACACACATCGAACAAGTGAGTGTGTTGGCAGCATCATTTCATTTATCTCAGCATAAGTTAGCTTGGTAGCTCGCCAATATCTTGCAGTTAACTGAGTATGCGTCTGCACTCTATCATTGAGAAGTTTTATGGTTTCCATATTTTAATTGTAAGGTTTACATTCATTTACTTTTTCTTTTTTGTATTTATATCAAAAATAATTTTCCTTATATATTTTATTGTGTTTGAATTTTTTTATAGAACAATAAAAATTTTATTCTCCTTCTTAATAATAGTTTTAAATTATGCAAAATTTTTATATTATTATGTTAAATTAGTCACTTATGTAATTATAATTTTAGCAGCTCAAGCAAATTCATGTACACATTGATGACAACAAGATAGGTTGTGGCAGACATGAAGTTTACAATAGAAGATCATAAATCACAATGTTGTTAGAATTATCAAATTTACAAGATGGAGACAACACAAATGAACCGCTCTCTCATTTGGTTAAGCTCTGTATCAAAGTGTAACATCTTGAACAAAAATTAAATATTGAATATCTTCACAATATATATAAGTGATTCATCCATACTGGCTTTGGAATGTCGCTAGTGTATAACATGAATGGTAGAGTGCAGGTAACAACTCCGCTAATTGCACGATACTGGCGACCAACCAAACTAACTTATACCTAGACACGTGAAATGATATTCCCGACACACATTGAACAAGTGAGTGTGTTGGCAGCATCATTTCATTTATCTCAGCATAAGTTAACTTGGTAGCTCGCCAATATCTTACAGTTACCTGAGTATGCGTCTGCACCTACAATTCATGTTAGACACTAGTGACATTCTAAAGGCAGTATGAATGATCAATGATCAATTTTTGCATATTTTGAAGGTATTCAATGTTTAATTTTTGTTCAAGATGTTGCCCTTTGTTAGTGAGCTTAATTAAATGAAATGATGGTTAATTTATATTGTATTCATATTGTAAATTTAGTAATTCCGACAACATTTGTGTATGATCTTTTGTTGTGAACTCCTTGTCTGCCACAAGTTGTGTTATGTTTTCGTTTTTGCGTAGATCAATTTCTTTAAGTTGCAAGAATTATAAAGACATAGGTGACTAACCCGAAATAATAAAATAAAAAAATTGCATAATTGAAAACTATCATTAAGAAGAATAAAATTTTCGTCATTCTACGAAAACCTTCAAACACAATAACACAAAATTTTCATCATTTTTTTTATGTAAAAAATAATTTTATGTTGTATGTTGTTTTGTTTAAAGTTTCTTATACAACAACAAGAACAACAACAAAACATTAATCCCACTACGTGGGGTCGGCTACATGAATCCTTTTTCTCCATTGCGTCCTATTTAGTGTCATATTTTCATTAAGTTCTAGTAAATTAAGATCATTTTTAATACAATAAGCCCAAGTCTTTCTAGGTCTACCGCTGTCTTTCTTAACACAAGTCGAATCTAGAACATCTACTCTCCTAATCGGATCATCAGATGGTCGACGTTTAATGTGACCAAACCATCTAAGACGACTTTCTTTAATTTTGTCTGTCACAGGGGCTACACCAACCCTATCACGAGCATATTCATTTCACATTTTCTCTCTAAGAGAATTAGTTACAATATCATTACTACTAGCATTATCTAAGGTAATTCAGGATATCTTATCATGAAGATTCCAATCCAACAAGCATTCACCTGTAAGATCCATAAATATATGTACCAGTATGAGAATGTTCTAACTCAATGAAATTAATGACTGTAATTTATAAGACTCATCTATGAAATGAACGGTTAGGCACACACACCATATTGTCTTATTGGAATTCCAACAATCCGAAGTCAAGAAAACCATATGAATATTTTTGAAATAAACTTCTAAAATTTTCTTTTTCAATGTCAAATATCTTCATGCAATCATTTTTAATGGTGTTTCTAGATACTCTCGCAGTTTGGATTTAAAACATTCAATAAAATATTAAATCAGTTGTGCTCAACAATCATAAATGTATACTTATGCATAATAATCATCTTAGCAATAATTTTGCTGATTTTACGTTGGTCATAAATCTTGNAATAATAGTTTTCAATTATGTAAATTTTTTATATTATTATGTTAGGTTAGCACCTATGTCTTTATAATTCTTCCAACTCAAACAAATTGATGTACGCATTAACGATAACATGACGCAACTTGTGGTAGACATGAAGTTTACAACAGAAGATCATACACAAATATTGCTGCAATTACTAAATTTATAAGATGAATACAACACAAATCATCCACTATCTCATTTAATTAAGCTCACTAACAAAGAACAACAAATTGCACAAAAATTAAACATTGAATACCTTCGAAATATGCAGAAGTTGATCATCCATACTGCCCTTAAAAAGTCGTTAGTGTCTAACATGAATTATAGAGTGCAGACCCATACTCAGTTAACTGCAATATATTGACGAGCTACTAAACTTATGCTGAGATATATGAAATGATGTTGCCAACACACTCACTTGTTGAATGTGTGTCGGCATTATCATTTCATGTGTCTTGGTATAAGTTAGTTTAATAGGTTGCCAATATCGTGCAATTAACGAAGTATTTATCTGCACTCTACCATTCATGTTATACTCTGGTGACATTCCAAGGGCAACATGGATGAATAACTTTTGTATATTGTGAAGATATTCAATAGTTAATTTTTGTTCAAGATGCTACCCTTTGATACAGAGCTTAACCAAATGAGAGAGTAGTTCTTTTGTGTTTTATCTATCTTATAAATTTGCTAATTCTAACATCATTATCGTATGATCTTCTGTTGTGAACTTCATGTCTGCCACAACTTGTTTTGTTGTCGTTTATGTGTACATAAATTTACTTGAGCTGCTTGAATTATAATTACATAAATGACTAATCTGACATAATAATATAAAAAAATTGCATAATTGAAAACTATCATTAAGAAAAAGAATAAAATTTTCAATTATTCTATAAGAAACTTCAAATAAAATGAAATATAAAAGAAAATTATTTTTGATATAAAATAAAATGCTATGCCGCAATGAAACTGGAGAGAAATTTTGGCGACATGCTCCTCTTGAGTTATCGATTTCGTCAAGACCGTTTTTAGTTCCTCGTTCTCTTTTGCCAGTATCCAATTTCTCCTTCAATCTGGCTCATCATCTTTGCTTCCTTCAAGTGAAAGCTTGAGCTAGCTTTCAACAATTCTTTAGCTCCGCTTCCCCTCTTTTACTTAGTTTTCTAAACTTATCACTTTATCCCCGACCTTGGCTAAGGATCACTTAGATTCATNCGTATGATATTCTGTTGTGAACTTCATGTCTGCCACAACTTGTTTTGTTGTCGTTTATGTGTACATAAATTTGCTTGAGCTGCTTGAATTATAATTACATAAATGACTAATCTGACATAATAATATAAAAAATTTGCATAATTGAAAACTATCATTAAGAAAAAGAATAAAATTTTCAATTATTCTATAAGAAACTTCAAACAAAGTGAAATATAAAAGAAAATTATTTTTGATATAAAATAAAATGCTATGCCGCAATGAAATTGGAGAGAAATTTTGGCGACATGCTCCTCTTGAGTTATCGATTTCGTCAAAATCATTTTTAGTTCCTCGTTCTCTTTTGCCAGTATCCAATTTCTCCTTCAATCTGGCTCATCATCTTTGCTTCCTTCAAGTGAAAGCTTGAGCTAGCTTTCAACAATTCTTTAGCTCCGCTTCCCCTCTTTTAGTTAGTTTTCTAAACTTATCACTTTATCCCCGACCCTGGCTAAGGATCACTTAGATTCACCGAAGGTCAGGGCTTGGAGGTGGGCGACATCAATAACCATTTGGTGATAGCGAACAAAATTTTGTTGAAGCTCCTCACAATTGAGCGAATTCAAAACCTCCTCAAACTTGTTTGACCACACCACCTCTGAGAGAAGCGCATGAACATTATCAACCTCTAGGTTGTCAGGAAACCAATCCTTTGTCGAATCAATCATGTAATTTTGGCGGTCAGAATTGATGCAAATCTTTTTGGACCCACATTGCGCCAGACTCCATTTAAAAGGGACACATTTTCTTTTCAAAGGAGGAGGTGGGGTGTCAACAACATCCATGGTAGGTTTTCCTTTTTTGTCTTTACCGGAAGGACGTGACTCCTTGTCGGCTGAGGGAAGAGGGACTGATGCCGGAGCAGGCTCTATTTTGTTTCCAGATGAAAACTTTGACAGATCGATGGGAGACTGGTGGCTGGCTTCGACCCTTGCAGACATCAAGAAATAAGGAGTCAGTTGGATGAAGATCGTTTGGTTGCAACGAGGATGGATGCGTTTTGGTTGGAGACGAAATGTTTGAGGTCCCCACTTCTTCTCCACAAGCTTTGCCTTATGAGATGCTCAATCTCAGAATAGATGGCGTCTGATTTGCCTCACATGCATCCGGTGGAAAACATTTACGTTTTTGTGTAATCGTCTTGATTTCCTTGGTTAACACATTTTGTATCATGAAGATTGTTTCAAACTTATAGAAAATAAAATCCGTATCTGTAGTATCTGCTCCAACAACAACCACCTTTCCTGGTTCCCCTTGGATTTGCCTCATGTTAGAAAGGGAAAGAATACCTCTCAGTTTTCTGTTCGGGGGCTTTCTCGCNAATAAAATCCGTATCTGTAGTATCTGCTCCAACAACAACCACCTTTCCTGGTTCCCCTTGGATTTGCCTCATTTTAGAAAGGGAAAGAATACCTCTCAGTTTTTTGTTCGGGGGCTTTCTCATCTACGTCATTCACACAGGTATCCTTTTTCACATCCGAAGCCTTCCATTGTTCCTTCGTCATATGACCAAAATTATTTGATTGCAAAACTCTATCAACAAGTTGCTGATCGGTGTATTGAAGGACATATAATGGTTGTCTCTCAATCTTCTTGTTAGCCTCAAGATGTTTCAGGAGCGTTTTCGTTTTGCTCGCTGGCACATTCTGAGGTGTGAAATTTATCCCCCAGCCGGTGAAGCAAGATCCGACCAAAAATTATTTACTCCAATCCTTTATCTTGCTTTTGTAACTGACTGAAAATTGNATATAATGGTTGTCTCTCAATCTTCTTGTTAGCCTCAAGATGTTTCAGGAGCGTTTTCGTTTTGCTCGCTGGAACATTCTGAGGTGTGAAATTTATCCCCCAGCCGGTGAAGCAAGATCCGACCAGAAATTATTTACTCCAATCCTTTATCTTGCTTTTGTACACAATTGTCCTTATTAATCTTGAACGAAAAGTAATAGTTGAACAAATTGGTCGACCACAGAATGACCGAATGGTAACAGAAAATGACGAATGTCATGATTGCGGCGATTTTGTTCGACATGACTTGCATCGAAATCACCCCATACCGATTAAAAAACCCTTCAATTTGGCACACAATGTGAGCCACATACCACATCAAAATTAGCCCAGGTAGAACATCGAGTCATTTCCAAAATTTTATGTAACTCTGTTAGAACTTTTGACGGTTTGAAGTTTAACGGTTTTGTCAAATACGTACTCCATTAACTTCTGTGCATCTTCCTCGGTTAAGACAAAAGCATTTACCGGGGGATAAATACCAAAATCCTTAGGAGAATACTTACGATCCATGAAGGGAAAAGGAGAGAAGGGAAGAACCAGANATTTTATGTAACTCTGTTAGAACTTTTGACGGTTTGAAGTTTAACGGTTTTGTCAAATACGTACTCCATTAAATTCTGTGCATCTTCCTCGGTTAAGACAAAAGCATTTACCGGGGGATGAATACCACAATCCTTAGGAGAATACTTACGATCCATGAAGGGAAAAGGAGAGAAGGGAAGAACCAATAGGGTTTGGAAAAAGTCTCAACCACAATGCATCCTGACCTAGTTATAATAAGGGAGGCGCTAGAGTCAAAACGTCTAGAGGCTATCATTATAAATGTCGCGACATTCTAAAAAGGAGTCACATCATATCACATTAAATATAATTATATAAAAATAAATGTATTAGAAATTCCTTATTTATTAATTAAAATGAAAAACTGTTACATGATTTATTTGAAAATAAAATATTTAAGAAAAGAGTCTTCAGCCATTTGACCCGTCATGTCCCTGGCTAAGTAGCAACTTGAACAAAAGTTCGCGCCAAGCTTTCTTGTTGAGTTTGACCGATCTGCAAATCAGCCCGGAGAGCTATCACCTTCAGCACGAAGAATGTGCATTTCTCCTTCCATCCTCTCAAGTCGAGCCTGCAGACCCTGAACAAAGTTATTATCAAGTTGCTCTAGCTGTGCGCTCAAAAGAATTCACTATCTCATTCACTCTACGCTCCAGTGACCCATAAGATTGCTGTTGACCGCCATCCATTCATTGTGAAGGAGGATTCATACGAAATTAATATAGTTAAGCATTTATGAAAAAAATATTAACCTTAAGTTAAGCTCGTCATTTGCAAATAACTCGTGTTTGGCTCAAAATAAAACTCGAATTTGATTTGCTAAGTTAAACTTACGAGCAAACACATAATTAAAAACTATCATTAAGAAGAAGAATAAAATTTTCATTATTCTGTAAGAAACTTCAAACACAATGAAATTTATAAGAAAATTATTTTTGATATAAATAAAAGAAAGGAAAAATAAATGAATATAAACCTTATAATAAAAATATGGAAACCATAAAACATTTCACTAATTAAGAGTGTAATTAGGCATATTTGCACATCGATGAAAACATAGAGACTTGAGCCTTTTTTTAAGAAAAAAATGATATTACTGGAAATATACATGNCCTAAAAAAAAAAAAAAAAAAAAAAAAGAAAAAAAAAAAGAAAAAACACATTGAGCTTGATTGTAAATAAGCTGAATATGAACAAAAACACATTTCTTCACCCTTTAAGAAAAGCTGAAGTTCTCTTGGTTCTCATCGATGTGCAAGTATATGTTTTATACTCTTGATCTGTGAGAAGTTTTATGGATTATATATTTCTAATGTAAGATTTCCGTTCATTTATTTTTCCTTGCTTCTTTTTATATAAAAAAATATTTTTTATATATTTCATTGTTTTTGAAGTTTTATATTGAATGATGAAAATTTTATTCTCTTTATTGATAGTTTTTAATTATACAAATTTTTTATATTATTATGTTGGATTAGTCGTCTATGTAATTATAATTCTAACAGCCGAAACAAATTAATGTATGCGTAAACGACAAAATGACATAATTTGTGGTGGACATAAATTTCACAATAGAAGGGCATACGCAAATGTTGTCAGAATTAACAAATTTATAAGATGGATACAACACAAATGAACTACTTTCTCATTTGGTTAATCCACTATCAAATGACGACACGTTGAATAAAAATTAAACATTGAAAACCTTCACAATATGCAAAAACTGATCATCCATATTGCCCTTGGAATGTCAGAAGTTTTTCACGATATTGGCGAGCTAGTAAACTAACTTATGTTGAGGTACGTGAAATGATAGTGCTAGCACATTTTCAACAACAAGACACTCACTTGTCATTGAATGTATGTTGATATCTCAGCATAAGTTAGTTTGGTAGTTCGGTAGTTCGCTAATATCTTGCAATTAGCTGAGTATGCACCTGCACATACCATTCATGTTAGACACTAGTGCATTCCAAAAATATTATAGATGATCAACTCCAACATATTTAAAAAATATTCAATTTTTAATTTTTTTTCAAGATGTAGCTCTTTGATAGTGAGCTTAACTAAATAAGATAATTCATTTATGTTGTATCCAACTTGTAAATTCACTAATTATGACAACATTTGTGTATGATTTTTTGTTGTGAACTTCATGTCAACTACAAGTTATGCCATGTTATTGTTTATATGCGCATCAATTTCCTTGAGCTACTAGAACTATAATGACATAAGTGATTAATTCGACATAATAATATAAAAAAAATTACATAATTAAAAACTATCATTAAGAAGAAGAATAAAATTTTCATTATTCTGTAAGAAACTTCAAACACAATGAAATTTATAAGAAAATTATTTTTGATATAAATAAAAGAAAGGAAAAATAAATGAATATAAACCTTATAATAAAAATATGGAAACCATAAAACATTTCACTAATTAAGAGTGTAATTAGGCATATTTGCACATCGATGAAAACATAGAGCACTTGAGCCTTTTTTAAAGAAAAAAATGATATTACTGGAAATATATATGAAAGCTTGAAGGAAGAAGATTGTAAACGAATTATGTAATCAACTGTAAATTAAGAAAATATATGTTATAATATTTTTGATTTAAATTGCCTTGTGGAGAAGAGGAACATACAAATTTATATTTATAGACTAGAGCACTTAAACATATGAAAGAAGAAGAGTTGAAAATTTTCATATTCTTAAATTTTGAGATGTCATAAGTTTTTTCTTTTCCTGTTAGTATGAAAGTGATCTAATGACGTCAAACAATTTCATATTCTTAAATTTTGGGAGTGCATTAATTTTTCTCGCCTAAGGTGGATTGGATTACCGAGAGGGTTTCGTACAAAAAAATTAAATATATTTGTCGGTTGCCAAATTAGAAGTTGTCGTTCTTCAGAATGGATATCCCGACGCCCAATCTAATTTAATTGATATATATATAAATTGGGAAAAGTAGTATTTTAGATTTTGAAAATATAAGACTAGATCGATCTCATATTCTCAGTAGTTTAAATAAACAAGCCTAATACTGCAAACAATGCATTTATCCCGAAGGGTAGACACACTACTTGCTGTTAAGACTCGATTAAATAAACTAAAGAATTCATGACATCCGTTTAAGTGTGTGAAAAATCATTTTTTTATGTTGACAAACAAGTTCCCCTATTTAATACAAAAAATTAAATAGGGTTTATAGTTCTTGAAAGTTTCCTATAAGAACAAACCCCTATAGTTATTTACATCTTAGATAATCGAAGTCACTTAAGTAAACTCTCGATAAAAATCAGAGGATATTATGTTCAAGGAGTTCAAGGGATAAGACTTTTCAAAAGGTCGGACAAAGATGTGTGAAATGAGAATGACTCAAATTTGAAACATTTTTATGACATCTAAAGGAAAAAGAACTAGGGGATATCATGGATCCTGATGAGAACCTCGGTGACTTCCCAAGCTATCATATGATTTAGCTTCAATTTCGGAAAGAGGAATTATCAAATATTTCATCCTACCGATTTTATTAATTAGGGCTTACGTTTATGCGAGACAGTCGCACAAATAGCCTGAAAAATGTGAGACTTTAGGTCGTGAAAAACAACCTCAAAATCCTAAAACGAGTTAGGGCTTATATTGCATAACGTGATTGTGCAAAGGCCTAAATATGAGTTGAGGATTTATGTCGCACTATGCNAATTAAAATAAATCCAAAATATCTTATTTTCTTACTTAAACACGTTAGCGCTGACTCATTCCTCGTATCCGTCGAACTGCCATGTGTCATTCCGCCATCTGACTCAGTACTGACACGTCCTGCTGTTCATGTACCGAAGTGTCGTCCAATTGCATATCATCCGTCCATCCGTTACACGCGTGATCCAACANAATAATAGTTTTCAATTATGTAAATTTTTTATATTATTATGTTAGGTTAGCACCTATGTCTTTATAATTCTTACAACTCAAACAAATTGATATACGCATTAACGATAACATGACGCAACTTGTAGTAGACATGAAGTTCACAACAGAAGATCATACACAAATATTGCTGCAATTACTAAATTTATAAGATGAATACAACACAAATCATCCACTATCTCATTTAATTAAGCTCACTAACAAAGAACAACAAATTGCACAAAAATTAAACATTGAATACCTTCGAAATATGCAGAAGTTGATCATCCATACTGCCCTTAAAAAGCCGTTAGTGTCTAACATGAATTGTAGAGTGCAGACCCATACTCAGTTAACTGCAATATATTGGCGAGCTACCAAACTTATGCTGAGATATATGAAATGATGTTGCCAACACACTCACTTGTTGAATGTGTGTCGGCATTATCATTTCATGTGTCTTGGTATAAGTTAGTTTAATAGGTTGCCAATATCGTGCAATTAACAAAGTATTTATCTGCACTCTACCATTCATGTTATACTCTGGTGACATTTCAAGGGCAA
>JXCR01089240.1:22269-50303 GCA_002079205.1 Phalaenopsis hybrid cultivar | reverse complement strand
GTCCTTGGCTTGGTCAATTTGCATGAAAAATGATTTTTAGATTTAATAGGGTATTTTGATGGTGTTTGTCATGAGGCTTAATATGGAATGATTTGATCATGAATTTAAAACTTAGGGAATGCTTTTAATGAAATGGATGATGAGGAGAAAAATTGTCATGTGGGCTTTTAATTGAAATTTGGGCTTTTGGAATTAAATGTGATGGGCTTGGGCCTTCAAAATTGGGGATGGTCTTGGGCTTGAGTTTGGGTTGGGATTGGGTTAAAATTTAGATCAAATTGGACATAGATTTANGGTATTTTGATGGTGTTTGTCATGAGGCTTAATATGGAATGATTTGATCATGAATTTAAAACTTAGGGAATGCTTTTAATGAAATGGATGATGAGGAGAAAAATTGTCATGTGGGCTTTTAATTGAAATTTGGGCTTTTGGAATTAAATGTGATGGGCTTGGGCCTTCAAAATTGGGGATGGTTTTGGGCTTGAGTTTGGGTTGGGATTGGGTTAAAATTTAGATCAAATTGGACTTAGATTTGGTTTCAATCAGGTTTGGTCATGATGAATTTAAGTTTGGAATTGAAATTGAGTAGAATTGGAGTCAATTTGGTTGACATTGGGGCTAATTTGGGGAAATTGGGCCTTTAAGGGCAATTTGGGGCTTTTGATCAAAATGAGTCAATTTGGTCAAATTGGGTTCATGGGAGTGTTTCAAATGGGTTTTAGGGATATTTGGGATGATTTTGGAATTTTTGGGAATTTTGGCAAAAATTAGGGTTGTAGGGGTATTTTGGTAATTTGATGGAGGTTTGGGCTAGAATGGGCAAGTAAGCCATGAAGCCATGTCAAACTGATAGAAGCCATATGAGGAGTCATTTTGGATGTTCAATATGTTGGTCCTAACCCTCTTAGCCAAAAGGCTAAGGGTTTGTGTCCACCCATATGAGCCTTCCAAAATGAGTTAGGAGACTAAATCATGGGGGCCCTAGGGTTTGGGGTGTGTGAGAAAGTGTAGTGTGTGCAAGCTAGCCTAACCAAGAACATNAAGGGTTTGTGTCCACCCATATGAGCCTTCCAAAATGAGTTAGGAGACTAAATCATGGGGGCCCTAGGGTTTAGGGTGTGTGAGAAAGTGTAGTGTGTGCAAGCTAGCCTAACCAAGAACAGACCACCCAGAGTTAGTCCTAAGGTTCGACCATCCCATGGGGAACTCCTCTTGAGCTTCCTTATGCTTAGTCTCATCCTTTTAATTGCTAGAGGTTACTTTAAGCATATGAAACTCCAAGTGAAGGAAAGAAGAGTTTAGAATTTCTAATGGTGAGTGTTCCTTTTCTAGTCCTCTAGAAATAGTCAATAGGAAAGTCCTATGGCTAGGCTCTAAGCTACTTAAGAGGAAAGGCTAGACCTCAACCAAAAGTGAGGTCAACAAATGGGCCCCCAATAGGTGTGGTGTGCTAGGCAAGCACGCCGCAAGTATTGGTTTTGACCGAAAAGATCAACAAAACCAACACAGATGCCTAAGCCAACATTCTTAGAACAAAGAGTAGAATTGAGTGACAGATGTTTCTGCTGGGGAATTAGCAAGTGAAAATTTGATCGAAACTGAGGATTCAAAGCTCTCGCTGGGGATTAGAANTAAAACCAACACAGATGCCTAAGCCAACATTCTTAGAACAAAGAGTAGAATTGAGTGACAGATGTTTCTGCTAGGGAATTAGCAAGTGAAAATTTGATCGAAACCGAGGATTCAAAGCTCTCGCTGGGGATTAGAGGGAAAGGAATTCCGAAAACGACATGCAGGAAAAGAAAAATGACGGTCACGGTGAAGATTCAATTTCAATTCGATGTTAGAAAACTTTGATTTTGATTTCAATAGTTTCGGAGAATGGAAATCAGAATTTAGGTACTGACCCCAAAAGAGAATCAAAATTTAGGTACCANAGGAAAAGAAAAATGACGGTCACGGTGAAGATTCAATTTCAATTCGATGTTAGAAAACTTTGATTTTGATTTTAATAGTTTCGGAGAATGGAAATAAGAATTTAGATACTGACCCCAAAAAAGAATCAAAATTTAGGTACCGATCTCGAAAGAAGAAAATTAGAATGTAGGTATTAACCCTGAGATGAGAGTTGAAATTTAAGTATCAACCCCAGAAAGAGAATCAAAATTTAGGTACCGACCTCGAAAGAAGGGAATCAAAATTTAAGTACTGACANAGAAAATTAGAATGTAGGTATTAACCCTGAGATGAGAGTTGAAATTTAAGTATCAACCCCAGAAAGAGAATCGAAATTTAGGTACCGACCTCGAAAGAAGGGAATCAAAATTTAAGTACTGACCTCGAGATGGGAATTGAAATTCAGATATCAATCCCAGAATGATAATTAGAATTTAGGTATCGACCTCGAAAGATGAGAATCAGAATTTAGGTACTGACCCCGAGATGAAAGTTGAAACTTAAGTATCAATCCCGGAAAGAGAATTAGAATTTAGGTACTGACCTCGAAATAAGGGAATCAAAATTTAAGTATTAACCCTGAGATGGGAATTGAAATTCAGGTATAAACCCCAGAAAGAGAATCATAATTTAGGTACTGACCTCAAAAGAAGGGAATCAAAATTAAAATACTGACCCCGAGTATTTCATGGTGTGGAAAATTTTCTTAGATAGGAAGGTGGAAAATATAGGGCTTTTAAAGGAATCATATGACATTGCATCGACCCTGAAATTTCATGGAGGCGGAAAATTTCTTAGAAGGAAAGCGAAAAATATATGGAATTTAAAGGAATTGGACGACCTTGCACCGACCCTGGAATTTCATGGAGGCAAAAGATTTCTCGAAAGGAAGACGAAAAATACAGGGAATTTAAAGGAATCAGACAACCTTGCACTGACCCTGGAATTTTATGGAGGCGGAAAATTTCTGGGAAGGAAGGCAAAAAATATAGGGAATTTAAAGGAATCGTACGACCTTGCACCGACCCTGGAATTTCATGGAGGCGGAAAATTTTTGGGAAGGAAGGCAAAAAGTATAGGGAATTTAAAGGAATCAGACCACCTTGCACCGACCCTGGAATCTCATGGAGGCATAAAATTTCTCAAAAGGAAGGCGGAAAATATGGGGAATTTAAAGGAATAAGATGACCTTGCACCGACCCCAGAATTTCATTCGAAAGGTTGTGATAAGGAGAGCTCCTAAAGCAACACAGTTTCAGATGTAGCATCCTCAACCTCTAAAATATCGTGGGAATCAAAATTTAGGTACTGACCCCAAGTTCTGAGATTGCTGAGATTTCATGAAAATATAGAGATTTTAGAATTTTGAGATTTCGTGAGGGTTGTGATAAATTCGTGCAGACGAAGACATTCGTGCGACAAAAGCGGAGAGTGAGAATCCTCAAACTCGAGAGAAACAAATCATCAAATTTATCATTTTCTTTTCTTGTTTTCTTTATCACATTTAATTATCAAAATATATTTTTCAAAATTTAATTTCGTTGGTTGATTTACTTTTCAAAAACTTTATTTAAATTTCATTATTAAATTTTTGTTGTATTGTTCTTTGTTCATTATAATTTAGAACCAACGTATGGTTCTGTGGCTTTTTATCAATCGCAAAATAGGGCAATTTAAAAAAATCATCTAAATCTGGAAGAAATTTCATTAATCTGCTTCAAGTATGCGTTATAAACTGAATACATGCTGAAGCATCGAAAGATAACATGTTGAATATATCTGAAACATCATATGCTGAGTACATATCATATCTGCTGCTCTGGCATAGTACAAAAAGTGACAAAAATTGTCTATCTGTACTTTGTGGCAAGCTCATGATCAAGCTGACCTACTAAGCCATGCTCCAGGACAAGAATTCCTTTCATGTGTACTTAGAGGTGTACCATCTCATAGCTCGTATGGGCGCAGCTCTTCCAATTCTGGGTCTGGACGGAACCTATGCGACACATTACTATCATCCATTCTTCTGAATGTCACAGAAACTCTGCGGTGTTGTACTCTCGGAATGCAGTGTTTTGCTAGATCTGCTCCATTTCCCTTTAGAATTAGTACTGAACCCAATGATAGTGGAATCTCGACAGATCCTCTGAATTTCCCAGGGACAACAATATCGATTCCTTTTCCAAACAGAATGTTACTTCGGCTCATGGAGGACACCGTGCAGAAGGGGCTTACAAAGTCATGGTGATTTATGTGCGAAGGAATACAATGTCCTTCATCATAAATGTTAATTATGTAGCTATTCAAAATTTGTAGTTTTATGGTAGTATGCTCTACCTGACCATCCTTTTAATCATTCTTTTTATCTCAAAAGGCAAATGATCCACCTCATCGTATCTCAAGATATCAGGTGGGGGGGGGGGTTTCCTACCCTATCTTCGATAAAGTTGTAGCAGCAGCCACATTGAATGGTTATCCTGTCTTTCCCATGCATCCATTTTTGCGGGTCTGAATAAGTCTTCTTCATTAACAAACCGGCTCGATCTCGGTCCCTTAAGTTGAATACACAATCAAGAATCATTCTTTCATCATTTTCGGACAAAACTCCTGTACATAGCTCTAGGCCTTCCAAGATGTTGACAAATTTCCCTTTGATCTCTTCATAGAATTTCAAATTCTTTCTTCTTTACTCTGTTCATTCTTTCTAGTTCTGCCATAGGAATCCTTTGCGGTCGTCGGGGCCATTCCATCATTTCAATATCTGTGGGAAACCATGTCTGACTCGGCTCCGTATGCAGTGGAGTATATGACTCAGTATTTGGGTGCGCGACCTCTTGACACACTGTGTTGGCAGCTGTATATTCATTAAAGGAATTGCAGTGATCCAAATGGAGGACATTGCATCTGGGGCACTCCACAAATGCTTCNTTTAGGTACTGACCTCAAAAGAAGGGAATCAAAATTAAAATACTGACCCCGAGTATTTCATGGTGTGGAAAAATTTCTCGGATAGGAAGGTGGAAAATATAGGGCTTTTAAAGGAATCAGATGACATTGCATCGACCCTGAAATTTCATGGAGGCGGAAAATTTCTCAGAAGGAAAGCGGAAAATATATGGAATTTAAAGGAATTTGACGACCTTGCACCGACCCTGGAATTTCATGGAGGCAAAAAATTTCTCGAAAGGAAGACGAAAAATACAGGGAATTTAAAGGAATCAGACAACCTTGCACCGACCCTGGAATTTTATGGAGGCGGAAAATTTCTGGGAAGGAAGGCAAAAAATATAGGGAATTTAAAGGAATCGTACGACCTTGCACCGACCCTGAATTTCATGGAGGCGGAAAATTTTTGGGAAGGAAGACAAAAAGTATAGGGAATTTAAAGGAATCAGACCACCTTGCACCGACCCTGGAATTTCATGGAGGCATAAAATTTCTCAAAAGGAAGGCGGAAAATATGGGGAATTTAAAGGAATAAGATGACCTTGCACCGACCCCAGAATTTCATTCGAAAGGTTGTGATAAGGAGAGCTCCTAAAGCAACACAGTTTCAGATGTAGCATCCTCAACCTCTAAAATATCGTGTGAATCAAAATTTAGGTACTGACCCCAAGTTCTGAGATTGCTGAGATTTCATGAAAATATAGAGATTTCAGAATTTTGAGATTTCGTGAGGGTTGTGATAAATTCGTGCAGACGAAGACATTCGTGCGACGAAAGCGGAGAGTGAGAATCCTCAAACTCGAGAGAAACAAATCATCAAATTTATCATTTTCTTTTCTTGTTTTCTTTATCACATTTAATTATCAAAATATATTTTTCAAAATTTAATTTCGTTGGTTGATTTACTTTTCAAAAACTTTATTTAAATTTCATTATTAAATTTTTGTTGTATTGTTCTTTGTTCATTATAATTTAGAACCAACGTATGGTTCTGTGGCTTTTTATCAATCGCAAAAAAGGGCAATTTAAAAAAATCATCTAAATCTGGAAGAAATTTCATTAATCTGCTTCAAGTATGCGTTATAAACTGAATACATGCTGAAGCATCGAAAGATAACATGTTGAATATATCTGAAACATCATATGCTGAGTACATATCATATCTGTTGCTCTGGCATAGTACAAAAAGTGACAAAAATTGTCTATCTGTACTTTGTGGCAAGCTCATGATCAAGCTGACCTACTAAGCCATGCTCCAGGACAAGAATTCCTTTCATGTGTACTTAGAGGTGTACCATCTCATAGCTCGTATGGGCGCAGCTCTTCCAATTCTGGGTCTGGACGGAACCTATGCGACACATTACTATCATCCATTCTTCTGAATGTCACAGAAACTCTGCGGTGTTGTACTCTCGGAATGCAGTGTTTTGCTAGATCTGCTCCATTTCCCTTTAGAATTAGTACTGAACCCAATGATAGTGGAATCTCGACAGATCCTCTGAATTTNCGTGTGAATCAAAATTTAGGTACTGACCCCAAGTTCTGAGATTGCTGAGATTTCATGAAAATATAGAGATTTCAGAATTTTGAGATTTCGTGAGGGTTGTGATAAATTCGTGCAGACGAAGACATTCGTGCGACGNCGTGGGAATCAAAATTTAGGTACTGACCCCAAGTTCTGAGATTGCTGAGATTTCATGAAAATATAGAGATTTTAGAATTTTGAGATTTCGTGAGGGTTGTGATAAATTCGTGCAGACGAAGACATTCGTGCGACAAAAGCGGAGAGTGAGAATCCTCAAACTCGAGAGAAACAAATCATCAAATTTATCATTTTCTTTTCTTGTTTTCTTTATCACATTTAATTATCAAAATATATTTTTCAAAATTTAATTTCGTTGGTTGATTTACTTTTCAAAAACTTTATTTAAATTTCATTATTAAATTTTTGTTGTATTGTTCTTTGTTCATTATAATTTAGAACCAACGTATGGTTCTGTGGCTTTTTATCAATCGCAAAATAGGGCAATTTAAAAAAATCATCTNGTTGGTTGATTTACTTTTCAAAAACTTTATTTAAATTTCATTATTAAATTTTTGTTGTATTGTTCTTTGTTCGTTATAATTTAGAACCAACGTATGGTTCTGTGGCTTTTTATCAATCGCAAAAAAGGGCAATTTAAAAAAATCATCAAAATCTGGAAGAAATTTCATTAATCTGCTTCAAGTATGCGTTATAAACTGAATACATGCTGAAGCATCGAAAGATAACATGTTGAATATATCTGAAACATCATATGCTGAGTACATATCATATCTGTTGCTCTGGCATAGTACAAAAAGTGACAAAAATTGTCTATCTGTACTTTGTGGCAAGCTCATGATCAAGCTGACCTACTAAGCCATGCTCCAGGACAAGAATTCCTTTCACGTGTACTTAGAGGTGTAACCATCTCATAGCTCGTATGGGCGCAGCTCTTCCAATTCTGGGTCTGGACGGAACCCATGCGACACATTACTATCATCCATTCTTCTGAATGTCACAAAAACTCTGCGGTGTTGTACTCCCGGAATGCAGTGCTTTGCTAGATCTGCTTCATTTCCCTTTAGAATTGGTACTGAACCCAATGATAGTGGAATCTCGACAGATCCTCTGAATTCCCCAGGGACAACAATATCGATTCCTTTTCCAAACAGAATGTTACTTCGGCTCATGGAGGACACCGTGCAGAAGGGGCTTACAAAGTCATGGTGATTTATGTGCGAAGGAATACAATGTCCTTCATCATAAATGTTAATTATGTAGCTATTCAAAATTTGTAGTTTTATGGTAGTATGCTCTACCTGACCATCCTTTTAATCATTCTTTTTATCTCAAAAGGCAAATGATCCACCTCATCGTATCTCAAGATATCAGGTGGGGGGGGGGTTTCCTACCCTATCTTCGATAAAGTTGTAGCAGCAGCCACATTGAATGGTTATCCTGTCTTTCCCATGCATCCATTTTTGCGGGTCTGAGTAAGTCTTCTTCATTAACAAACCGGCTCGATCTCGGTCCCTTAAGTTGAATACACAATCAAGAATCATTCTTTCATCATTTTCGGACAAAACTCCTGTACATAGCTCTAGGCCTTCCAAGATGTTGACAAATTTCCCTTTGATCTCTTCATAGAATTTCAAATTCTTTCTTCTTTACTCTGTTCATTCTTTCTAGTTCTACCGTAGGAATCCTTTGCGGTCGTCGGGGCCATTCCATCATTTCAATATCTGTGGGAAACCATGTCTGACTCGGCTCCGTATGCAGTGGAGTATATGACTCAGTATTTGGGTGCGNCCGTAGGAATCCTTTGCGGTCGTCGGGGCCATTCCATCATTTCAATATCTGTGGGAAACCATGTCTGACTCGACTCTGTATGCAGTGGAGTATATGACTCAGTATTTGGGTGCACGACCTCTTGACACACTGTGTTGGCAGCTGTATATTCATTAAAGGAATTGCAGTGATCCAAATGGAGGACATTGCATCTCGGGCACTCCACAAATGCTTATCCTGTCGATGTTTGTGTTGGAATTTTAACGTTGCACATCTTGCAACCTTTGCAAAGTTCATCTGGAATTTTTAGTTTTGTCTGCTCTGCAACAAACTCAGACTCATCCTCTGTAGTAGGCAGACTAGTAGAAGTCTCCCTCATGCATGGGTCATAAATTTTTCCCTCAGGAATAGAAGTGAGTGTATCTACTGATTCTTTCATACATCTTTTCTCTTGATNTCAGACTCATCCTCTGTAGTAGGCAGACTAGTAGAAGTCTCCCTCATGCATGGGTCATAAATTTTTCCCTCAAGAATAGAAGTGAGTGTATCTACTGATTCTTTCATATGTCTTTTCTCTTGACAAAAGAAAGCTCTATGTTTACGGTGGTTGAGATTACGACGTTGCATTCTTTTGAGTGGAGCATCTGACACTCTTTCTTCATCAGCACTGACTAAATTTCCCGTCGGTGCTGTTATCATGGACGATAGACGAGTGGTTCCTTCCATTAAATCTTGTTGTATTGCTGTTTTCTTTCTCTTCAGTGAGGAGTCTTCTTTGGTACCAATCTTTAGCAGTGATGGTAATTCTTCTTTCTCCTGATGACTGACCATGTCCATCAGGGGACCCTTGTAGTCCACATTGACCTNAATTTCCCGTCGGTGCTGTTATCATGGACGATAGACGAGTGGTTCCTTCCATTAAATCTTGTTGTATTGCTGCTTTCTTTCTCTTCAGTGAGGAGTCTTCTTTGGTACCAATCCTTAGCAGTGATGGTAATTCTTCTTTCTCCTGATGACTGACCATGTGCATCAGGGGACCCTTGTAGTCCACATTGACCCGACTAAAGTCCAAGTTAAAGTCTACGATGCCGCCTTGGGCTGCCCTTTCCTTATTCAGTGCGAGATTCAAACCGTCCCCAAAAGAGAAAATCAGCTTTCGTCTCGATATTTTTCTGCAAGACAAAAAAACATTAGTGCGCTGAAGTTCATCACGAACAAGAACAACAACAAAACATTAATTAAACAAAAATTTTCATTTTATACATGTGCAAATTTTATTTATTTAATTTAATTTAATTTAATGAGATTTCAAAATTAAAAACAAGAGGAGGAAATAAAAGTGAGCAGATTTAAAAATTTCATTTTATTGAGGTTAATTTTATTACAAAATTTTGGACCTAGTCACAGNGAAATAAAAGTGAGCAGATTTAAAAATTTCATTTTATTGAGGTTAATTTTATTACAAAATTTTGGACCTAGTTACATACGCTTGGCCAAATAAATAACCCCAGAACAAGCAACATTTTTAAAAATTCATTTCAAGCAATGTCACGTTGTGTGTATATTTTAAAATATTGTCCATTAACCGACATCATATGTCTTTCACCCCAGAAATCCATCAGCTTGTAAGATCCTCGTAAATAGACCTTTTCTATGACAAATGGNTTTTAAAAATTCATTTCAAGCAATGTCACGTTGTGTGTATATTTTAAAATATTGTCCATTAACCGACATCATGTGTCTTTCACCCCAGAAATCCACCAGGTCGTAAGATCCTCGTAAATAGACCTTTTTTATGACAAATGATCCCTCCAAAGTTGGTTCAAAATTTTCACCTATCTTGCGATGTGCAAGAATAGGTCTTTTGAGAACAAGAACGGGGTCACCAACTTTGAACCCCCTCGGGCAAACCAATTTGTCATGAACCTGCACCATCTTTGCTTGGTAGAGCTCCAAATGTTGTTTTACTTCTAATCATTTTTCCTCGAGACTTTCCAAATCTTAAAGTCTGAGCTTTGCACTTTTTTCTGTTGTGATTTGATTGGTGACGGCGACTCTGAGAGACGGTGTATGGACTTCTAGCGGTAGTGTGTGTAGAGTGTATATTCAGTGGAAGTTCTGAACGTTGTCCTGTAGGCCCACAAAGCTTCTAACAGTTTATCATGCCATCCTCTTTTGTTCTCGTCCAATGTTTTCTTTAAATTTGCACGAACATCTTGTTGAAGGCCTCTGCCAGACCATTTGCTCTAGGGTAGTATATTGTTGAATATCTCCAGTCTATCCCATGTTGTTTGACAAAATTGTTGATCTTTGTGCTTTTGAAGGCTGTTCCATTTTTGAAAATCACTTTGTGTGGTACACCAAAACGGTAGACAATTTGACTCTTGAAAAATTGGAGAACATGCTGTGTTGTAACCTCTCGTAATGACACTGGTTCTTCTCACTTTGAGAAGTGATCCGTAGCAACAAGAATAAACCCGTGTCCCTCAGAGGATGGAGGGTCTATCAAACCTATTATGTCCGTGCCCCAACACTCGAATGACCATGAGACAACGGTTGGGTGTAACACATTCGGAGGTTGGTGTAAGACTACCCCATGCATTTAACAAAGGCGACATCTTCTAGTTGTATCCATGCAATCAAATATCATTGTTGGACAATAATATACGAGTCTTTTAATCTTCATTTTCATTTTCGGCCTTGACTGGTGAGCTCCACACAATCCNATTTGATTGGTGACGGCGACTCTGAGAGACGGTGTATGGACTTCTAGCGGTAGTGTGTGTAGAGTGTATATTGAGTGGGAGTTCTGAACGTTGTCCTGTAGGCCCACAAAGCTTATAACAGTTTATCATGCCATCCTCTTTTGTTCTCGTCCAATGTTTTCTTTAAATTTGCACGAGCATCTTGTTGAAGGCCTCTGCCAGACCATCTGCTCTAGGGTAGTATATTGTTGAATATCTCCAGTCTATCCCATGTTGTTTGACAAAATTGTTGATCTTTGTACTTTTGAAGGCTGTTCCATTTTCAAAAATCACTTTGTGTGGTACACCGAAACGGTAGACAATTTGACTCTTGAAAAATTGGAGAACATGCTGTGTTGCAACCTCTCGTAATGGCACTGGTTCTTCTCACTTTGAGAAGTGATCCGTAGCGACAAGAATAAACCTGTGTCCCTCAGAGGATGGAGGGTCTATCAAACCTATTATGTCCATGCCCCAACACTCGAATGACCATGAGACAACGGTTGGGTGTAACACATTCGGAGGTTGGTGTAAGACTACCCCATGCATTTAACAAAGGTGACATCTTCTAGTTGTATCCATGCAATCAAATATCATTGTTGGACAATAATATATGAGTCTTTTAATCTTCATTTTCATTTTCGGCCTTGACTGGTGAGCTCCACACAATCTGACATGTACTTCTTTAATGATATTTTGTGCTTCAGCCTTGCTCAGACATCTCAACTACATCTGATCGAACGATCTTCTGTAGATGACATCACCCACTAGAGCATATGACATAACTCTTCTTGTGATGTGATATGCTTCAGACTTGTCTTCTGGCAGCTTTACAGTTTACAAATATTTTATCAATGACTTACGCCAATCTTCTTTAATGTCAACAACTGCAATCATTATCCCTTCTTTCTCGAGCTTGTGTAAATTGTCGAGGTCAATTCCAGATAGAACATGTTGTCCTTGTACTATAATGTTGATAGAATCCTCTATTAGACTGCCATTTCCTTAGCAAGTTTTGCTAGAGCGTCGGCATGGGTATTATCTTCCCAGGGAATCTGGTATAGAGTCACATTGGGAATCTGTTCTAGTAACTTCATCGTGTACTGGTGGCATTCTGCTAGCCTTGGTTTCAAAATCTTATATTGTCTGACACCTTACTGGATGACGAGTTGTGAGTCGCCGTAGATGACAATGTCTGTTATATCCATTGAGATTGCCAATTCCAATCCAGTGATCAATACTTCATATTCTGCTTCATTATTTGTGCATGGCTCTGTCAAGTGATTGGAGAATTTCAACATACCCTTATCTAGCGTGATGAAAATCAGACTAATTCCTGCTTTGCCTGGTATAACTATCTCTGACCCTTTGTCCTTTCTGGCTGATGAAGCCCCATCGAAGTACATTTCCCAATGTCTGGCACTGGACGGTTCTATTTGCAGTATCTATTCATCTGGTAGCTCATCATTGAGAAGGGATCCAGTTGAAAGTGGGTGCGCTGCGAGAAAATCTGCTAAAATCTGTCCATTGATAGCGTGGAGGGGAACAAAAGTTATATTAAATTGCAATAAAATCATTGACCATCTTGCTAAACTCCGGAAAATGTTGGTCGGGTCATCAAATNTTTTCTCGAGATAGGGGCTGCCAAAACAGGAGGTGTCATTAAGTATCGATTAACATCCTCAAAGTTCCGTTGGCATTTCTCTTCTCAAACAAATTTGGCATCCTTTTTAATTAATGCCGAGAAGGGCTGACACCTACCTGTGAGATTAAAAATAAATCGTCTCAGAAATGCCAACTTTCCTTGGAAGGACCGTAATTGTTTCAAGGTTTTGGGAGGAGGGATTTACAAAATAGCTTTAATCTTATCCAGGTCGATCTCAATTCCCCGATGACGGACAATGAATCCTAGAAATTCCGGAGGTGACGCCAAATGCACTCTTTAAGGGATTCATCTTGAGATTACATTGTCGTAATCATTCTAACACGATCCTCAAATTGTAAAAAAATTCTATTTTTTATTTGATTTTGATGACCTAGTCATCCACGTAGCATTTCACTTAGTCATGAATGAGGTCGACAAAGATCTTCGTCATCGCTCGTTGATGCGTTGCCCCGACGTTCTTCAACCCGAATGACATTACTGTGTAGCAAAAAATTCTGATCGGCGTTCTGAAACCTGTAAGTGTTGCATCTTCAAGAGTCTTAATTTGGTTATATCCTGACGATCCATCCATGAAGGAGAAAATCTCATGTGTCGATGCGATGTGCACCATCAATTCTGGTATCGATAATGGAAAGTCATCTTTTGGACATGCTTTATTTAAGTCCCTGAAGTCTACACATACATAGATTTGTCCATTTTTTCTTAACTGGTACAATGTTGGCTAACCATGTGGGGTATTGCTCTTCCCTTACAAAGTTAGCACCTATTAACTTCTTTACCTCAACAATGACTTGTAGTTCTATCTCGNCAAGAGTCTTAATTTGGTTATATCCTGACGATCCATCCATGAAGGAGAAAATCTCATGTGTCGATGCGATGTCCACCATCAATTCTGGTATCGATAATGGAAAGTCATCTTTTGGACATACTTTATTTAAGTCACTGAAGTCTACACATACACAGATTTGTCCATTTTTTCTTAACTGGTACAATGTTGGCTAACCATGTGGGGGTATTTCTCTTCCCTTACAAAGTTAGCACCTATTAACTTTTTTACCTCAACAATGACTTGTAGTTCTATCTCAAGGTGCATTCTTCTGGGAGCTTGTTTTACTGGGGTCATATTTTTGTCCACCTCGAGTTTATGAACTGCAACCTCTGCTGACAGTCCTGACATTTCATCATAGCTCCATGCAAACCATTCCTTCAATTATGACAATAACTTTATCAATTCTGTGGATTCTTCCTTGTTGAGTAGAGATCTTATAAAGGTGGGTCGGGGCTGCTCCTCAGTCCCGAGTTTGATTTCTTTCAATTCATCCACCGTTGACTTAATTTCTTCTTCAAATTCTGGCGTAGCATCATCACTTTTTGTTGAGGTCTAGTCTTTCTTCCTTAGAAGCCCAGGATCTAGCCTTAGGACTTTCCTATTGACTATCCTAGAGGACTAATAATGTAACCCTACTCCATTAGAAATTCTAAACACTTCTTTACTCTTCTTGGAGTTCCACATGTTTGGTTCTAACCTCTAGCACTTAGTATGATGGAGCCAACATGGGGGAGCTGAAGAGGAGTCCCTATAGGACTATCTGACCTTAGGTTAGCACTGGGTGGTCTGGTCTTGGTTAGTCTTGCNATAATGTAACCCTACTCCATTAGAAATTCTAAACACTTCTTTACTCTTCTTGGAGTTCCACATGTTTGGTTCAACAAGAGGAGTCCCTATAGGACTATCTGACCTTAGGTTAGCACTGGGTGGTGTGGTCTTGGTTAGTCTTGAACACACACAATTGAACCCCTCACCTTCACTCACAACCTAAACCCTTAACCAGCATGCTTAGTCTGATCCCCTACTCTTTTGGAAACTCATGTGGGTGGTCCTCCAAACTCTTAGCCCCTGGTTAGGATGGCTAGGACCAACACATGTAGGATCCAAGATAAGAATTTCCTTGGTCTCATGGCATCATGAGGGTAATTTTGTGGTTGCCCTCCTCATCAAACCTCAATTTTACCAAAATTCCCAATTTTGACCTTTTAGCCCCAAGCTTTTCCATAATTACCAAAATACCCTAGAACCCTAAATTTCCAAAAATTACCAAATCCTAAAAATTTATCCAAAAATTATCTCAAACTATTTCAAACCACTCAAATTACCAAAAATATCCAAAAAATTTCCCAAATTCCTAAAATATCCCCAAAATTGCCAAAATTACCAAAATATCTCTCATACCCCAAAAATTCCCAAAACCTCCCAAATCATTCCAAACATCCCCAAAATCAATCCTAACCACCCATTGGGCCCAATTTGACCAAATTGACTAATTTTGACCAAAATTCCAATTTTACCCTTGAAGGCCCAAATTCTTCTAATTTACCCTCAATTTCCACCAAATTGATTTCAAACTTCCCCAATTTCTAATCCAAATCAAATTTCATGATGTCCCAACCCAATTGAAACCAAATTATAGCCCAATTGAACCCAATTTTAAGGCCAAATCTCAAGCTTAATCCAAATGCGTTAAATTGATCCCATGCCAAAATTCCATCAAACTGAACTCCCTAGCCTTTTCAAATCCACCAAATCCATNCCAATTGAAACCAAATTATAGCCCAATTGAACCCAATTTTAAGGCCAAATCTCAAGCTTAATCCAAATGCGTCAAATTGATCCCATGCCAAAATTCCATCAAGCTGAACTCCCTAGCCTTTTCAAATCCACCAAATCCATTTCCTAAATTCTTCATAACATGCCCCTAGAACAAATTGAGCCATCAATTAGTCTAGAACCAAGCCTAAACCTAGCCCAAATCCAAGCCAAACCAAAATCCCCAATTTTACCTCAAAATCCAAATCCCATCAAATTGAACTTCATAGCCTTTTCAATTTCCATCCAATTAACTTCCAAATGACTCATGAAAATTTTCTACGTAAAATTGAACCTCTATTTGAGCCAAACCCAAACTCTAGCCAATGTTAAACCCAAGTCCAAGTCTAAGCCATGGTCTTGAACCCAAACCCTAAACCCACTTAGAGCCATTTGTTCTAGCACAACTATGGTCACTACAACTGCCATATTAGCCCTAAGAACCAGCTTAGATCAACCTAGACCACCCTAATGGTGTCATGGACCAAGGGTCCCTCAAATTAGGAGATTTCTTCCTAAATTTGACTAAACCAAGGGGATTCTTCCCACCAGCGTTCCCAAGCCGCCAAACCATCATAATTAAACCTTCTGACTCCTCTGACCCAACTAGCCACCAGCTCATCCCTGGCCAACCGACCTAGTGGCCGGAAAACACCATGCCCGAGAGGTTTTAAATGGATCAAACCCAAAATTGGGACTCCAAAAGATGGCTCAACCTCATTGGCCAATTGCGATGTTTATCCCTCCACATAAGCGTCCTCTCTGCTCCCCTAGCTTGCTCTGGTGGCAGCCATAACCCCCTCTATAAATAGAACCCCTTCAGGGCTAAATGGAGAGATCATCAAATTCCTTGGGGAGATTCTGCCAAAATCCTTCTAGAGCCTCTTCAAGCTTTCTTGAGTCCAATCCCAGAATCATCAGCCATTCGCCATCCATTTCCACTGTCAAAGCCCAATTTCTCACTTAAAATCCAGAGCAATTTTCTATCATNGCTAAATGGAGAGATCATCAAATTCCTTGGGGAGATTCTGCCAAAATCCTTCTAGAGCCTCTTCAAGCTTTCCTGAGTCCAATCCCACAATCATCAGCCATCCGCCATCCATTTCCACTGTCAAAGCCCAATTTCTCACTTAAAATCCAGAGCAATTTTCTGTCACTTTACAAACCTTCACCAAACTTTAAATTAAACCTTCTAAAAGCTTCCTCAGACTAAAAGAGGAAGTTCTCCATCAAAACCCCTCTCTCCCGAGCCCTCTAACCCACTTCTAGACCAAGGCCGCATCGCCATTTGGTCGAAAGCCTACTTAGACCTTATACCAGAGCAAGGTGACACTTTGAGGAGGTTTNCTAACCCACTTCTAGACCAAGGCCGCATCGCCATTTGGTCGAAAGCCTACTTAGACCTTATACCAGAGCAAGTTGACACTTCGAGGATGTTCGTTGGACTACAAGGAAGCTTCCACAAACACCCAATGGAGACCTCACCTCGTGGGCAAATGTATATTTCAAAATCCCTAACTTTAGACTCAGTGTCATTAATTGTGAAGTAAACCTATATTTCTTATGTATGTGACCATATAGATAGGTTCACCTTAACTAGATGAAGCTATATGAACAATCCCCATGCGATTTAGTTGAGTATCAAGCAAGATCTTAGGTTTTAGTACGAACGGTTCTCAATTTAGAACAGATGGGGATGATGAACGGATGTCGTCCATTCGCGTGTGTATTGATTGAACGATGGAGGAGAAGTCAGATGAGGAGATGGTGTATAAAGCGCGAGCCGCATGGCAGTTGACGCGGAAAGCGACGTCAAATGGGAGCGCGTCGAGTTTGCTTTTAGAGCTGTNAAGAACTTAGGTTTTAGTACGAACGGTTCTCAATTTAGAACAGATGGGGATGATGAACGGATGTCGTCCATTTGCGTGTGTATTGATTGAACGATGGAGGAGAAGTCGGATGAGGAGATGGTGTATAAAGCGCGAGCTGCATGGCAGCTGACGCGGAAAGCGACGTCAAATGGGAGCGCGTCGAGTTTGCTTTCAGAGCTGTCGAGGATGAGTTGGATGCCGCGTAGATAAGTAGAAAAATAGGGTTTTTTTATTTTATTTAAATACTAAAACTTTAAAAGTCCGTAACTTGATGTAGAAAATTCATAAAAATAAAATAAAAATATCATCTTGCTCAGTGAACAGGGAGAAAGTTATGAACTAAAAATAAAAATTATTTATCTTGTATTTTATTTTTAAAAAATTAATACTCCAGAGAGTATTTTAATTATATTTAATTAAATATTAATCACCTTGAAATTTGAAGGGCTTATTTTACATGTGGTTAGAGATGTCATCTGATTTTTTTCAAAGTCAGAGAACACCTCTAACCTTAAAATACATAATTTTCAAGTCTAGTTATCTATATTCATTTAAAATAATTCTATAAATTAAAATAAAAATTAAGAAAATATGAGATTTGTTTTGTAGGTTTCTTGTGGTCAGAGGACTCTAAGAAAAAANGTTATCTATATTCGTTTAAAATAATTCTATAAATTAAAATAAAAATTAGGAAAATATGAGATTTGTTTTGTATGTTTCTTGTGGTCAGAGGACTCTAAGAAAAATTTATAATAAGTTTAAATAATTATGTACATTATTATAACTAATTAAATCATTAAAAATCATAAAAATGTAAGTAAATATAATATAATTTAAAAATTTGCAAAAATTATTTCACACTGTAAATAATGACCATTTTAACCATTTATAAAAATTTGAAACCCATTTGAAATATATTTAATTTCAAAGTCTATTTTTCAAGTAAAATGAGATTTTTGTAATAAAATAATTATATACAAAAAATATAATTAGAAAAATTTTGAAAAGTGGTTTTAAGTGTTCATTGTGATTAAGGGCACCTAAGAAAAATAAAATTAATATTAAAATAAATAATTTATTTTTGAGCTACTTTTTAAATTAAAAATAATTAATAATTTCAAAAATATAAAAATGCATCAAAGTGTTTCAAATTGTTCTCATAATGACCATTTTAACCCTTTAAAAATTTTTTTCCTAATTTTTCTAATTTAGTTATGTATTTTTAAATGCTATATATGGATTTTCCTTAATTTTTGTATTAAAATAATTATAATAAATAAAATAAAAATCACAAAAATGAAAAGTTTATTTCACTGAATACTCTGGGTTTAGAGAGATTTAATGATAATCTAAAAAGAAATTTTTGAAATTAAATTATATTTCTATTTATTTAATCACTAAAATCAACAAATAATTATAATAATTAAAATATAATTAAAAAAAAAACATGAAATTTGGTCCAAGTGGTCCTCTAACTTAGGTGAACTACCAATAATTTTCCCATAAATAGAAACTTTATTTTGATTAATTATATAAATCAACATTGAAAATCCTTATTTTTTAGCTAAAATAGTTGTTAAAAATTAAATAAAAATCAGAAAACCATGATTTCTCCTCTAATATTTTAATTGACCCATGAGTGAGGTACCATACAAATTTAAAAGTCTTTTGAGTTTCATTTGATGAGTTATGAAGTGGAGAGTCCTAAAGGCAAAATGATAATTTTGGAATTTTGATGCCCTAATTAAATTTTAGGCTAAGTCAAATGGNCCTAAAGGCAAAATGATAATTTTGGAATTTTGATGCCCTAATTAAATTTTAGGCTAAGTCAAATGGAAAAAAATGGGTAATTTTGATCATAATAAACTCTTTTGGATGTTTGATACATAAGGGTTCAAGAGATAGAAATCAACTTGTCAACTTTTCACAATAAGGATAAAATTGCAATTTTATTAAATTATTACGACTTGGAAGTCGATTAAATTGGATAATCCTAAGGTAGTGGGCTTAAGCTAGGGAGATAAAAACTCAATTATGTGAAGCCTCTGATTGGTGATGAAATGATAAGTATGATCTATCAATGAGAATTAAATTCACTTAATTTTACATTCATATTATTGCAAATTTACCCCGAATATTGGATTTAGNTGGATGTTTGATACATAAGGGTTCAAGAGATAGAAATCAACTTGTCAACTTTTCACAATAAGGATAAAATTGTAATTTTATTAAATTATTACGGCTTGGAAGTCGATTAAATTGGATAATCCTAAGGTAGTGGTCTTAAGCTAGGGAGATAAAAACTCAATTATGTGAAGCCTCTGATTGTTGATGAAATGATAAGTATGATCTATCAATGAGAATTAAATTCACTTAATTTAACATTCATATTATTGCAAATTTACCCCGAATATTGGATTTAATGGCTTAGTAGTGAGCTAGACTTGGTATTTAAATTTTTTTTAATGAGGTTTAGAAAAGGGGAACATGATTAATTAATGAATACCTTTAAACACTAAGAGCCCAATTTTAATCATGGGTACAAGATCTCTAATGACTTCAGCTTGCCTTAAGGGCATCCACTTACACAACTCTGAAATAAAACATTAAGTGAACGTCCGAGTACCCCGCTCTTGGGATAATTAAGATATTAAGGTTCATTGAGCACAGGGTGTATTAAACCATTGAATCTAAATTTAACTTTGAATGATTAACTAAACAACATAATAAGTTCAAATGAACTCGAAACTTTTCAAAGGGTTCTAAAAGGTTGTTAAGGTTATCCCCAAATAATTTTAGGATCTTTTGGTTATTTTGAAGGACAGCTTAACTTATTATACTTTGTTCCGGAAAATCATCCATTAAAACTTGTAGGGACCCACCAAGTTATGTCTAGAGACCCAATAATTGCAAGATAACCCAATGTTTGTATAACATCATGTTATATTTGTATTGAACTTTTTTTGTGTCACGCTTAAACATTTAACAAAAATTTTGATTAGTAGGTACAACATCATAGCAACTATCACATTACGTTGCAACATAAGTTGTCTAGTTCCGTAATGCTGGTAATGTAACACCATGATGATAAGTTAGTTATTGTAGTATGCATTTTTTTTTTTGTTAATTTTGACTAGTGCCTCAATGCTAATCCAATCAAAATTTTTTTGGTCAACCAATCATAGTAAGTTTCAAAAAAGATAACACCACAATGTTGATCGTTGGTACTATATCACTCCATTAAAAAATCATTATGGCTTATTGAATTTCCGTTGAGAAATTTATAATGAATTAATGGATAACTATGAACAAATTGATGCCTGTTGAACTATTATTGACCTATTGAACATTAGGTTAGAGCGCTATAACACTGAGGTTTTACTTTNCGCTTAAACATTTAACAAAAATTTTGATTAGTAGGTACGACATCATAGCAACTATCACATTACGTTGCAACATAAGTTGTCCAGTTCCGTAATGCTGGTAATGTAACACCATGATGATAAGTTAATTATTATAGTATGCATTTTTTTTTGTTAATTTTGACTAGTGCCTCAATGCTAATCCAATCAAAATTTTTTTGGTCAACCAATCATAGTAAGTTTCAAAAAAGATAACACCACAATGTTGATCGTTGGTACTATATCACTCCATTAAAAAAATCATTATGGCTTATTGAATTTCCGTTGAGAAATTTATAATGAATTAATGGATAACTATGAACAAATTGATGCCTGTTGAACTATTATTGACCTATTGAACATTAGGTTAGAGCGCTATAACACTGAGGTTTTACTTTGCAGCACTATAACACTCTAGAGTATAACATCATAACTTTGGTACTTGGCATCACAATTATGACTTATAAATAAGGACCCTAGGCAATTTCATTTCTATAATGAGTGTTAACTTCCTTTTGGTTATGGTTCATATATACTCATTATCTATTCTTTCTCTTTCTTCCTAGAAGCAATCATAAATGATTATAAGGAAAAAACATGAAGGACAAGCTTGTTGAATCCAAAATATTTATTATTATAGAAACAAAAAGTGATACACTCAATATATAACCCATAAGAATATCATCCCTAAAAGAGGATTTAGAAGTCCAATATGGTGGGTAAAAAGTATGATTATCTAGTGGGGTGGTTCAAGTTGAACGATGAATCCCAAGTTGATATAATTTCTATTGTGCATGTGTTCTATACTGTTGACCTCATTTTTGGTTGAGGTCTAGTTTTTTTATCTTTAGCAGCCTAGAGTCTAGCCATAGGNATTATTATAGAAACAAAAAGTGATACACTCAATATATAACCCATAAGAATATCATCCCTAAAAGAGGATTTATGAAGTCCAATATGGTGGGTAAAAAGTATGATTATCTAGTGGGGTGGTTCAAGTTGAGCAATGGATCCCAAGTTGATATAATTTCTATTGTGCATGTGTTCTATACTGTTGACATCATTTTTGGTTTATGTCTAGTTTTTTTATCTTTAGCAGCCTAGAGTCTAGCCATAGAATTTTTCTGTTGACTATTCCTAGAAGACTAGAAAAACCCTCACCATTAGAAATTCCAAATTCTTCTTTGCTCAACTTGAAGTTCCACATACTGGTCCTAACCTCTAGCACTTAGTAGGTGGGGTCAGTATGGGGAACTCAAGGGGAGTCTCCCATAGGATGGTCAGACCTTAGGACTGACTCTAGGTGGTTNTTAAACTCCTCTTTGCTCAACTTGAAGTTCCACATACTGGTCTTAACCTCTAGCACTTAGTAGGTGGGGTCAANTTCTTTGCTCAACTTGAAGTTCCACATACTGGTCCTAACCTCTAGCACTTAGTAGGTGGGGTCAGTATGGGGAACTCAAGGGGAGTCTCCCATAGGATGGTCAGACCTTAGGACTGACTCTAGGTGGTTTGGCATACCCCACTAGATACCCCCAACTCAAGGGGTCTTAGAATATGTTCATTCATATGACTTTGGGTGGTTTCTCTGGGTGGTTTTTGTACTGACTCNCTAGGTGGTTTGGCATACCCCACTAGATACCCCCAACTCAAGGGGTCTTAGAATATGTTCATTCATATGACTCTGGGTGGTTTGACTCTGGGTGGTTTTTGTACTGACTTNCCAATTTTAATCATGGGTACAAGATCTCTAATGACTTCAGCTTGCCTTAAGGGCATCCACTTACACAACTCTTAAATAAAACATTAAGTGAACGTCCAAGTACCCCGCTCTTGGGATAATTAAGATATTAAGGTTCATTGAGCACAGGGTGTATTAAACANTACCAAAATGCCCCTCATGACCCAAAAATTTCAAAAATTCCAAAAATTCCCAAATCATCCCAAATATTCCCATNATCACCAAATTCCCAAAATACACTCAAATTTGCAAAAAAATTACCAAAATGCCCCTCATGACCCAAAAATTTAAAAAATTCCAAAAATTCCCAAATCATCCCAAATATTCCCATTTTTTATTTTTAACCATCAAATTAACCCAATTTGACCAAAAGTCCCGAATTAGCCTCAATCTTGGCCCAATTGACCCCAATCTTGCCCAATTTCAATTCCAAACTAAAATGCAATATCCCCAATCCCAATATTAACAAAATACAAGATCAATTTGACCCAATTACAAGCTCAATTTCACCCAAATCAAAAAGCCCAATTTTGACCATATGACCAAATCCTCCAAATTGGCATTCAAATTCAATTCAAATCATTTGAAATCATTTCCGAACTCTTCATGACATCTTCCTATGCCAAATTCAACATTCAATTAGCCCAAATTTCAGCTCAAATTCAATCTCAATTTTCAAAGCCTAAGCCCGTTACATCTAATTTCAAAAGCCCAAATCTAAAGCTCACATGACATTTTTTTTCTCTTCATCACCCATTTGATTGAAATGATTCTCTAAGTNAAATTTCAGCTCAAATTCAATCTCAATTTTCAAAGCCTAAGCCCGTTACATCTAATTTCAAAAGCCCAAATCCAAAGCTCACATGACATTTTTTTCTCTTCATCACCCATTTGATTGAAATGATTCTCTAAGTTTTAAATTCATGATCAAATCATTCCATATTAAGCCTTATGATGAACTCCACAAAAATACCCCATAATTCCAAAATACTTCCCCATGCAAGATCACCAAGCCAAAGGGAAGCCATTAAGTCACTCCCAAGCCATAGGTGAGCCATGAGAGCCATGCCACGTCATCAAACTATTTTTGGCAAGAGGCCAATCCACTTTCAAATATCCTTAAGATTCTTTTAACCCCTCCCATGAATCACTCTAACCCATGTTTAGCCAAATCTCTTTGGATGGTGACTTATCCCCAATGATTAAGCTGAACCAGCTGATTTTTCTTCAGNTTCTCTAAGTTTTAAATTCATGATCAAATCATTCCATATTAAGCCTTATGATGAACTCCACAAAAATACCCCATAATTCCAAAATACTTCCCCATGCAAGATCACCAAGCCAAAGGGAAGCCATTAAGCCACTCCCAAGCCATAGGTGAGCCATGAGAGCCATGCCACATCATCAAACTATTTTTGGCAAGAGGCCAATCCACTTTCAAATATCCTTAAGATTCTTTTAACCCCTCCCATGAATCACTCTAACCCATGTTTAGCCAAATCTCTTTGGATGGTGACTTATCCCTAATGATTAAGCTGAACCAGCTGATTTTTCTTCAGCCCAAACCAACCTTGGTGGGTGAACCCATCCCAAACCCATGCTTTGACCCAAAGTGGCCCAAAATGACCCTTCCCCCATACTATTTCAATCCAACACCTTTACACATGGCCAACCCCAATTGAGTTCACCAAAACCAAGCCCTGACCTCCCTGAGTCAGATGGTGACCCCTCTCTGGCTGGCCGACCACCTTGGATGCCGTAAAAGCCAAGCTNAACACCTTTACACATGGCCAACCCCAATTGAGTTCACCAAAACCAAGCCCTGACCTCCCTGAGTCAGATGGTTACCCCTCTCTGGCTGACCGACCACCTTGGATGCCGTAAAAGCCAAGCCGAAATGCTCTACCTAGGCCAAAACTCAAAATTGAACCCAACCAAGTTGGCTCATTCCAATTGGATTGTTGCCCTTTCCTCCTCTCCATCTAAGCAACTTATGGCACCCACCAATTGCCCATGATGGCCTCTCCTTCCCCCTCTATTTAAACCCACCCTCCATGGCCAAGAGGGGAGAGCTTGAAAATTCCTTGGGGAGACTCTTCCAAATTGATCCCAGAGCTTCTTCAAGACCCACTAAGTTCAATCCAACCATCCTCAAGCCATTAAACCCACTGCTTGAGCTCAATTTTGGAGCTCAAAATCAAACCCGAAACAGGACATCCCTCTAGACTCCATCAAATCCAAATTAATTGCACCTACACCATCCCCTGAGTGAGAGAAGAAGACCCCCCATAGAAGCCCCATCATCAGACCACCGTAAGGTGGACTTTGATTGAACCCCTAAATTGGCCTTGATCAAAATCATACTTAGGCATTTCACCACAGCTTGATGCTTTATCTAGGAGCTCTTTGGACTCAAGGCAAGCTTTTGGAAGCACTTAATCGGGGCCACACCTCTTGGGAAAAGGTATTGAATCCCTTAAACCANAGTTCAATCCAACCATCCTCAAGCCATTAAACCCACTGCTTGAGCTCAATTTTGGAGCTCAAAATCAAACCCAAAATAGGACATCCCTCTAGACTCCATCAAATCCAAATTAATTGCACCTACACCAGCCCATGAGTGAGAGAAGAAGACCCCCCATAGAAGCCCCATCATCAGACCACCGTAAGGTGGACTTTGATTGAACCCCTAAATTGACCTTGATCGAAATCATACCTAGGCATTTCACCACAGCTTCATGCTTTATCATGGAGCTCTTTGGACTCAAGGCAAGCTTTTGGAAGCACTTAATCGGGGCCACACCTCTTGGGCAAAGGTATTGAATCCCTTAAACCGAGCCTCGTTTAATTCTCCATGCTCATAGACTCAATTTAAGACTTAATTAACCGTATGAATATGTTCTTCTAGTCAAGATGAGTCTATAGGAACAAACCACACTCAGCTTGGTTAAGTATTGAGCGAGATATTAAGGGTAGAAGTTGGACGACTCACGAGTTTGGTTCATTGGGGACGACGAAGGACCGTCAGATTGCGCGTTTACGCAACGGACGGTTGTGATGGAGTTGGACANGTTTAATTCTCCATGCTCATAGACTCAATTTAAGACTTAATTAACCGTATGAATATGTTCTTCTAGTCAAGACGAGTCTATAGGAACAAACCACACTTAGCTTGGTTAAGTATTGAGCGAGATATTAAGGGTAGAAGTTGGACCGACTCACGAGTTTGGTTCATTGGGGACGACGAAGGACCGTCGGATCGCGCGTTTACGCAACAGACGGTCGTGATGGAGTTGGACGTGAAGATGGAGCGGTACAGCGGGCTGACGAGGAGGCTACGTGGTTGGCGGCGTCAAATGGCATAACGCCGCGTGGAAAGCTCGACGCGTACGAGGATCCAGTCGGCACCACGGTTTAAATAGAAAAATAAGGATTTTTTGAATTAATTAAATCAACCAAACTTCAAAATCCATATATTGGTATAGAAAAATCATAAAAATAAAATAAAAATACCATTTTGCTCAGTAAACAGAGGAAAATAATGTGAAAATATTTTCATGTCAATTTGATGCATATATTATTTTTAATTAATTAAATAGTTTTTTGTATTGTTTGAATTCTCTATTTGCATAGATATTTCACCATGACATGATTTTTGGGGCTTTGATTCTCTCTGTCATGAGAGATCTTCCATGATTTTTCCAAGGTTAGGGGAGATCTCTAGAAAGAGATCTATATTTTTCAAGTGTATCATGTCTGTTTTGGTAAAATAATTATAAAAATTAAAACTCATAAAAAATACAAAATTTATTTTGGTAGGTTCACTGTGGTCAGATGACCCTAGGAAAAATATAAAATTGGTTTAACTCATGAAAAATAATCATAATTGTCACCATCCTAAAAATTGAAATAAAATTAATTTGGAGTAATTACAAATGTAAATGACATGGAAATCATTTTCCACTGCAATTTAATGTTAGAGGAGCTTCCCATAAAAATTTCGAGTCAATTGGAGTTAATTTAATCGNTCTCTGTCATGAGAGATCTTCCATGATTTTTCCAAGGTTAGGGGAGATCTCTAGAAAGAGATCTATATTTTTTAAGTGTATCATGTCTGTTTTGGTAAAATAATTATAAAAATTAAAATACTCATAAAAAATACAAAATTTATTTTGGTAGGTTCACTGTGGTCAAATGACCCTAGGAAAAATATAAAATTGGTTTAACTCATGAAAAATAATCATAATTGTCACCATCCTAAAAATTGAAATAAAATTAATTTGGAGTAATTACAAATGTAAATGACATGGAAATCATTTTCCATTGCAATTTAATGTTAGAGGAGCTTCCCATAAAAATTTCGAGTCAATTGGAGTTAATTTAATCACTCAAATGGATAAATCAAGTGAAATCACATTTTTGACATTAAAATAATATAATAATTAAAATACAATTTAAAAAATCACCAAATTGATTTTGGGAGCTCCTTATGACCAGAGGAACCTAAGAAAAATAAAATTGGAATTAAAATAAATACTTCATTTTTTAGCTATTTTTGAGCATTTAAATAATTTAAAAAGTTAATTAAAAATCATAAAAATTGTAGAATTATAAAAACACATTAATGTCACATTTGGCTTGCTGATTACGTGAAACTAATTAAAATAATTTTCCCAATTCTCTAAGTCAAGATATTAAATTTTAAAGGCTAAAAATAAATTTTCTTTAATTTTTTCACTAAAATAATTCCAATAATTAAAATATAAATCACAAAAATATGAAATTTGTTATTTAGATTCCCTGGACTCAGAGAGATTTAATANCTCTAAGTCAAGATATTAAATTTTAAAGGCTAAAAATAAATTTTCTTTAATTTTTTCACTAAAATAATTCCAGTAATTAAAATATAAATCACAAAAATATGAAATTTGTTATTTAGGTTCCGTGGACTCAGAGAGATTTAATAAAAAATATAAATTTAATTTTATACTTAAATAATATTTTATATTTAATTAATGCTCAAAACAAATAAATAATTATAATTATTAAATTAAACTTCTAAAATTATGATAATTGGTCCAAGTGGTCCTCTGATCNAATATAAATTTAATTTTATACTTAAATAATATTTTATATTTAATTAATGCTCAAAACAAATAAATAATTATATTTATTAAATTAAACTTCTAAAATTATGATAATTGGTCCAAGTGGTCCTCTGATTTAGGTGAACCTCCAATAATTTTCTTAAAGATAGAAGTTTTGTTTTGGTTGAGTTATCAAATTTTCATTGAAAATCCCCATTTTTGCATTAAAAATAATTATAAAATTAAATAAATTCAGAAAAATCACATTTTCTCTTATGATATTTTAATTAACCAATGAGTGGGGTAACCTAAAATTTTTAAGTCATTTGAGTTTAATTTAATGAATTATAGGGTGGTAAGACCTTAGGGGCAAAACAAGTAGTTTTAGAATTTAAGGCTTAACCAAAGGGCTAAATGAGCAATAAATAATCTTAATTGATATGTTTTGATGATTGAAATATGAAAGGGATAAATGGTAGCAACCAGTCTCATTTTGGTCTTATAGAGGATAAATATGNGACGCGTACGAGGATCCAGTCGGCACCACGGTTTAAATAGAAAAATAAGGATTTTTTGAATTAATTAAATCAGCCAAACTTCAAAATCCATATATTGGTATAGAAAAATCACAAAAATAAAATAAAAATACCATTTTGCTCAGT